>CM033719.1:66499736-66730532 GCA_019671005.1 Hibiscus mutabilis | reverse complement strand
GTTTGAATGACTATTAGATCAAAATACAAATAAATAATTCGACATCATCAGTTCTGTGATCTCATCTAAGGGTAGTGAGATAAATTCCGAATATCCTGTTCTTAAAGTCCGAAGGTAACCCTTTCCCGTGTTGGTACTTATCCTAATGCTTAAACATGAGTCTCATTTATGGTTGGGAGTGGAGTACCACCGGATAACTAGTCCTTTTGACATATGAGTAGTAAAAAAAAGTTATGTCTGACAGCAAACCTGGAAGAATGCTTCAAAATCCATGAATCCATTATTCATGGATCTGAACAATCCATCTTGGGGTTGGAGTTGGTTGGAACGTTGGATGGCAGCTCGGCCATGGGAGGGTCGTGGCATGGCAGAAAAAGAACAGAACAACCAGTCATCCTTGAAGAGTGGACGCAGCACCATCGGAGGAGAAATCAGCAAAGCTTATGCTCGTTACCAACTCAATTTGGATAAGCAATCCCCAAAGGTAAGCCAAAAGCCAAGCCAAACTTCGAGTCTGCAATCCCCTTCTACTCCCAAGCCAACTTCCATGCCTGCCTGAAAACTTAAGTCAGCAAGCCCAAGGAGCAGTGTGGTTGCTCCTGATGATGACACAAGAAGCATGGTGAGTGTGCAGTCCGAAAAAAACCGGCGACACAGCTTTGCAGGCTCATCGGTACGAGATGATGATAGCCTAGCTAGCTCTCCATCACTTCCAAGTTACATGGTACCAACTCAGTCCGTAAGAGCTAAGAGCAGGTTGCAAAGTCCACTGGGACTCGAAGCAAATGGAACAACACCCGAGAAAGGACCAATCCTGTCTACCAAGAAACGGCTTTCTTTTCCACTGTCACCCGCCAGGCCAAGACGGCAGTTCGGTCCTCCTAAAGTGAACAGCAGCAACAATACCAATACAGAAGTTGCTGTGGTGAATGGAGATGGCAATTAGTTAAGATCTAAATAAAAAAGGATATATGAAGGAAAGCAAACACTATATGGCTGTGGGAAATCCAGAGGATCAAAAAACATGCAGCGAAGAGGAATTATGATCATTCGATTTCTGAATCTTTTAGTTCATTGCCTGCATTACTTATTTGTTATTGTTTATTTCGGCATTTGATATTTGCACTATTTGATTTCTTTTCTTCTTTCATTTTTATGAGATTTTTTTTTTCTTTTTTGAGATGAATGTATGCTACCAATAATAAAATCATTCCACAAATCATCCTATATTAGTGAAAGTTTTCTAATCAACGCCCTTGATACACCCTTTAAAATTAAGCCTCATTTTATAATTTGTTGAAATAATTCAGTTGACTGGAAATTAATATGTAGAACGATAGAGGTTCATTGTTGTTGTATCGACTCCAATACAAGCTAATGATTTTGATTTTGAGAGTTCACGGTACATGATCTACTATCATAATAATAAAAATTCGTACTTAACTATTTTCGAAGGACGTAAAGAATGTCAGAGTTATAAGAAAAAAATATGTTGGTAAAGCTGAATCATCTAAGAGTATAATGGGTGCATCTGGGAGTATAGCGAAGGAAAATCCTATTACATCACAGAGAAATATTGATATTTGACCAACCACATGGGAGGTAAATATAAACACAATAACACTAACAACTATATGAGAAAATGAATCGTCTCTTATATATGTACAACCAGAAGTGAGCCTGAATTATTCATGTAATCAAGAGTTTGAAGATGTTGATTTATACAGACCCGAGTTTTATCTGTCACAGTCACCCATCAACTCAAACTTTAGTGAAAACATGAATTTTTAGAAAATAACAAATTTTTTATATTCACCAGAGATTATGAGAGGGCAGAGCAATAATTATTAGTTCACAACACTGCCTCCTATGCCCTCAATAACTAAAGAAGTGAGTAACGTTTAAGAAAATCTCGAGTAAAAATGTCAATAATATCTACCGTGACGGGTCCCAATCAGACTCAAAATATTTAAAAAACACCTTTAATTTATTTGTGAAATTGCCATTATATATATTGTTTAGTGCTTTAGGTTAAACCCCGCAACTCATTTTTCTTTCCTTATGCCGCCTCTTCATTTACTCTCTACCATCTCCCTCATTTGCTTTATTTTCAATTTTTTGGCTTTTTTTTCACTTTAGTTTTATTTTTTCTGAAGTCTTTTTTTTCTTTTTTTCTTTCATTTTGTCTCTTTTTTTTAAGTTTTATCCCTTCAATTCTTTTCTTTTTTATCTTAAAAAATGCTATGTATGTGTGTCGTTTAGATCTGAAAGTTTTGGTTTTTAAGTATCTTGATTGTGTTTGTTGTTTTAGATCTACTTTTTTCGAAATAATCTTTTATTTTTTATTTTGATTGATATTTATTCTGTATTTTTAATATTTTTTGTTTGGTTTTGGAGTTCATGTTTGTGAGATTTGATATGTAATGTATATTTCCAGCTTTGATAATTTTTTCTACTTTTGAAGTTTATGTTGACTGTTCTTTATATTTTCTTTTCTTTTTGTTACTTGTTAGTGTTTAATCTATTTTAGGGTTCTATTTTTAGTTGTATTGTTTGTTGTCGGGATCAGGGTCGGGTTTATACTCTAAATTTTGGGCGGGTAAATTAAAATTATTTTTGGGGTCAAGTAGGGGTTGAGTTGAATATATTGTACGTCAGGTTGGGGTTGGGTGGACCAAAAAACTGTCCCGCTCTGTCCCGTTGTCATCTCTAATCCCGAGACACTATAGAGGTCACAATGTGATCGACTAGCGCCATGACATTATTATTCGACCACAGTTCGTCATAAGCAGAAATTACATAATAAATAATTTTTTGTCTTTTATGTAATACATTTGAGTTTAAATATTATTTTTTTATTCTCTATTTTTTATTATTCACATAATATAATTATTTTTAATAATTAGTAAATCATTTTTTAAATTCGAGTCTCTTAATTAGCAATGAAGTAACTTAATGATAAAAGGTAAAAATGACTTAAATGTTTATGTTCATGCTTAAAACTATGCAATTAATTAACCTAATGATATAAGTGACAATTAGAGGTTAGAAATGGCTTAAAATGTAATATTTTGGTGAAACAAGACAAAGGTTTCGAAACCATACTGAGAGGTATCGAAACCTCCATTCAGAATGTTAATTTTATGAATTTGTGACATAAAATTCGAAACCTTTCCCATAGTTTTCCAAACCTTACCTAAAATTTTGATTTTTTACATTTTTATCACTATCTCATAACCTTTTCAATTGAATTCCGATTTAGTGGCCATTTTTTTTGAAGTTCAAGTTTTGCAATGATCATGAAATTAAGAATATTTCCTACTAATAGAATGCAAAATTTCTTTGGTCCTTGAAACTTTTAGAAATTTATAGATTAATCCTTAAACTTTGAATACTTAGCAATTTGGTCCATAATTATTCAATCCGAATTAAGACCAAGTAGGGGTGTTACAATAATATTATAGTAGTAAAAACATAAAATTATAAATAACTAATACTAATGGAAAGTAGAATATTTGATATCAATATTTCAATACTTTGGAATACAAACAGAAAACACTGAGGCATAATATCTTGGTTCATTTGGACAGTTTGATCTTGAATGTCCTTCACCCCTACATATTGCACATCTTTTTCGTTGTCACTTCTCTCTGCGATGAAGATCCATACTGGTATAGACGCAAGTCGATCTAGGTCGGCCAGTTGGTGTTCTACGGAGCCTAGGATTCGGTAACTATTTTTCATGCTCAACTGAAAACTAATACTTTGAATTCGCGATCGGTGGGAATTCACTTCTGTAAATATTTATCATCATGTGAATATTGAAGTATTCATCAACATATGTGTCCGGGTCAACCCCTATAGACATAATGTTGCAATTGCATAATCACATAGATATCGCCATGCCTGGAACTCGCCACAGTCACACCACCTACGTCTAAAATCGATTCGAAATACATTTGAGTGGCATGCTTTGTTGTTGCGACTGGAACCAATAACATCAAAAATCACATTCATTCGGGAGAATGAATGAACATTCATCGGCGTTGCAATCTTCACATTATTTTGTATTTTCGTCCCAAGATCGAGAGCCCAACGTTGTTCCCTATTTATTAAGGACTCGATTTGCTTCCCTTTATTGGTCCAAACTTTAGCCAACCTATAGTACATCTCTTTCACCAAGCTTGCTAATGGGAGATGACGTTATCCTTTTAGTACTCTGTTTATGCACTCCACAAGGTTGATTGTCGTTTGTCATATCATTTACCACCTTCATCATACGATTGGGCCTATCTTTCTCTCTCGATACTGTTTGCCCAACTCCAAACGCGATGGTCGTACTTCTTTAAATTCTCAAACTTTCTCTCAAAATCTGGTCGCAGTAGTTGATGTAGTTGATATCCTGTGTCATAATATATGTTATTAGTATTAAGAAAACTCAAAACACATAAATGGATACGTATGTATAATCGAGTTTGAAAAAAATAATACTTAACCATGCTTAAAATCTCATTGCGAATGTATTGGTTTTTGAATTGTTCTTACTAATGTGACGAACACAGTACATAAAATATGCGTCTAGAGGTGTCCAACGACTTCTGTCTCGATTAATTGCTGATTTGATACATGTTCATTGATTGAATATAATGCAGACCCCATCTTATTAGACGACATACTCACGTAAATTGCTCAAAAAGAAATTATAAGCTTCTATCATCTCATACTTAACAATTGCGAATGCAATTAGAGTGATATTATTCTCACCATCTTGCGTAACAACAATCAATAATACATTAGAGTATCTTTCGTACAGCCATATGCCATCGACTTGGATCATACGTTTGTAAAATGGAAAGCCTTTAATGCACATCTTGAACGTCCAAAATAGTCGATGGAAAAATTTATACCCTTCAACAAGTTGGCCTTCTCGGTCGTATGCATCCGAAGTTTGATACCTCACTGTGGTTCCTGGGATGAAATGTGTTATTGCTAGTAATAAAGTCGGTATCTCATTGCACGACTTATCATAATCACCATACACCGACTTTATTGTCTTATCCCTTGTATGTCACCCTTTCATATATTTTATCTGATATCCAAATTGCTGCGCAATGGTTGCTTGAATCACTGAAACGTGAACCCTTGGATTTGCTTCAGCCAACTTCATCACGTGATGGCTTATTACATTCGAGTCTAATTTTGCGGCGGTCCTGATCGATGGAAGTTCGTAAACATGTGTGATCGCCATTATACTGTGTGACCTCCCAAGCATTTTCCTCTAAATCTTTGACACTTTAATCTTCCAATTGCACTCTTGTCCATATTTTACACACTTGGCAAAGAAAATCCTAGAGCTAGATTCTACAACAACGTAGTCCACATGCTTCTTGATGCTATACTCTTTAACTGCCAATGTAGCTTCATTATTTTCATTAAATTGAATCCCAACCGATAATTCATCATACTAACTCGAAGTTAATTGTGGCATATCTGGGAATTGAGGTGCCCTCAACGCATCAAAATCTACTAAGTTCACGTGAGCATGAGGTCCATACCATGTAATGTCGTCCTCAGTCGAAATAAATTCTCTAACATCAAAATTAGGGCCATCACCAACTTCATCAAGGAACAAATCGAGATCCCTAATATCTTCATCTTTGCTAGAATTTCAAGTGTTTATCTCCACCGACCTCAAACATTTTCTACATTAGCATCAACAATCGGATCAACAGTCTGTTCTGGAAATTGTATGCTCATCGGTCCATATGATGTTGAATATGTCAAAGGCCCAACTGGATGAAATGCACTCGATGTTCTACTTGCCAACATTGCGACAAAACTGCCTCCGGACATATCAATCTCATTGTCGAAACTCATTTGAGCAGATTCTCCAAGTATATTTCTGGATGGGTTGGGAACATCACGCACCTTAACAAACAACTCGATATTTCGAATATCTATAGATTCATGCTCTGCAATCATTATTCCAACATCAATATTATATTGGAGAGTTATTACAAAATATTTAATTGGATTGTAACATATCAGCCACTAGTAAAGCAAACCATGAATCTCAGCTCTAATTTTCTCGGGTATCTTCTCCTTCATTTCTTGAAGAGTGATTTCATTTTTCAATCTCATCTTCGTTGTGCTTTCAGAGTCAAATACAGCTCCGACATCAATTTTCACAATTTGTCCATTATAATGGACAATCGTCATAAATCTGTTGTTGCTCATTTTCTCTGCATGTTTAAAACAATATATATTTTCAATCAGAATAAACAAATCAAAATGAACATACTAAATTAAAATGAACATACTAAATTTTAAATTACTGTTACTAACATTGGGGACTTTTCGAATATATATTTCAAATCTCGATGTTGTGAATATATACTAAATTATTTTCTAAATATTTGAATATATTTTTAAATATACTAAATTATATTTGCCTTCATTACCATTTTATTTATTTTCACTAATATTGTACTTTCTCCAAAATTAAATATATTTCGAATATATCCAAACTACATGCATAAAATTAAAATGATATGAAACGTACAAAATAAAATAAAATTTAAAAATAAAATATCGAATATACTTACAATATTTTTCTCTAAAAATTTCTTCTTCTTCACTCAAAATTTTTCCTTCAACCTCACCTATTTAACACAAAAAATACATTTTTCCTTACCTGCCCCTACCCCTCTTTTAATAACACTAACAAAATTTCAAGCCTTAATTTTCTCTACCCCTATATATTTAAAAAAACACCCTAAACCCTTCACCCTTTTTTAGCATGCATGCACCGCTGCCACCATGTCCATTGCCACCCGCTACACCGGCTGCAACCCCTCCCAGCATAAATCCTGAAGACAAAGGGAGGAGCTTCAGCCTTTAAATAGTAACGTGCTGCATGCACGCCTCGTGACTTTGCTGCCACTGTTTGAAGACGAAAGCCAAACTTGTCATCTTCAGTGTTTGGACTATTTGAAGACGGAACCATTTGGTATCAACTTTGATTTTTTTATTCGCATATAGGTAAACATTGTTCATAGACGGAACATTTTTATATTATCTTTACTTTTACTGTAGAAAGTGCAATATTAGTGAAAATAATTTGGCTTGTGCCATATTTGTGGGGGAAAGAAAAGTTGGCAGCAATATTAGTGCAATTCTTCCCCCATGGGATTCAAGCCTAGCGGAGATTTACTTGTTAGCTAGGATGATAATTTTATTTGGATTTGACGGCTTTGACTTGATCTTATAGGGTTGAGTTTTGGATTTGGGTTGGGTCCGGTTTTTTTAAGAGTGACTTTGGGTCAAAATTCAGGTCTAGAGTGAAAATATTCAATCTGACTCAAAATAATGATATAATTTTTATTCTAAATATTTAGAATAATTGCTATAATATCGTTTCTTTTATTTTTTATTTTTCCATGCTTTATCTAATAAAAATGAGTAATAATTAGAATATATTCTCTTTATATTTTTCAATCAACTTCTTATTTTACCGAATAAATTTAAACAAAATGATTTATGTATGTGGAGCAGCATCAAATGTTAGGTTAAGTACAGGACTATCAAAAATTTGACCCGACTCATGACCATTTATATTGTTAGTGATGTGTGATTGTGTGTAGCGATTTAATCCTATCAAGAGTGTGTGTTGCACAAAATACAATTAAGTGATAAAGTGGTGCAATCTTAAAGTATTATGTTATAAAAAGAACTAAACAATCAAGTTTATGACTTAAGATTGAAAAAAATCAAATGTGCTTGATATGAAACAAAGCGAGACGAATTGTACTTTTTTATCCTCGTAAAGAAAAAATCAAATCATTCCGATTTGGAATGAAAAATGAGAGAAATTTAATTTAATTAAAAAGTTAAGGTTTTCTTAGTTGAGTGGCAAATGTAATGAGAGAATATATTGTAGGAAGAGAAAATGAGAGATGTGATAACTTTTTTATTCTTCTTATTTCTAACTTATTTTTCTTTTAATTTTTCATCATTATAATTATAAACTTGAGTGTTAAATATCAGTTCAAAATGGTATTATATATATTTAAAGTACTAATATCTAATTAAAAATATGTGTGCATTCACCGTAATAATTTAGAAGTGACGTGTTAAAGTCAACGATCTCTAGAGCAAGCGATTTAAATTTTTTTCTTTCCAGGTAGAAATTGTTCAAAAATTTTATATACAATTTTGAACACATAAGATTTAAGTTTTTATGTAATATGTATACATGTATTTACAATGTGATCAACATATTTTAAAATACATAAACATTAAATTCAAACCAACATTTAACGTTTAAATTGACGACTAATTTAATAAAACTTTTTTGATATAATACTAATATTTTTAGGATTCAATTAAAATATTTTAATTTTTGAAGATCAGCATCAATTTTGAACCACAAATTTGGAGTGTTCCGTGGAATTAACCCGAAAGAGAAAAACCCTTCACGCCTTTTTCATTCCTTCTCTTTCCTTGAAGACTTGAAAATCCTTAGCCCGAAAGAGAAAAAGTGCTCCTCTTCGCATCGATCTCTTAGTCCTCAGCTCGTATTCTTCACGCAACCATACCTACCATTCCGATGGCAACCAACGCTGATAAACCTGTCGCCACCGCAAGCACTACCGATTCTCTGGCATCCGTCGAGGACTCTGCTCCTCCTTCAACGGATAACTTAGATCCTCCATGCTCTGATACTCCCGCTTCTGAAATACCTCTTAAGGAGAGCGAGGGCTCGAATACCAGCGGGACTATTGTGAGCTCGGTCGCTGGGGGTGACAGCGGTCCCGTTAACGATATCCAGAAGAAGATTCGCCGAGCTGAGCGGTTCGGCGTACCGGTTAAGTTGTCTGAGCAAGAGAAGCGTAATTCTAGGGCGGAGAGGTAACTACTTTTTATTTCCCTTATTTCTGTACTTAAAATTTGGGGCTTATCGGGTATTTAGGGTTCTTCATTTTGGTTTATACCTAGTCGATGGGAATTTGCGTATAGAAGAAATTGATTATTTAATGTTGATTGATTTACGGAAAGGTATATTCTGATCATTTTGCTTGATTCTTGATGTGCTGAGAAGCAGATATTATTGCTATTGAATTCATTTCTCTAGTATTTTCTCGTTTTATATTGTATAGAATACCTTAACAGCTCATAATCATCAAAGTTATCTTGTCTTGGATTTAATCAGCTTATTCGTTGATTCTCTAGAGATGACTGTAACCCGTTGTTACCTGCAATGTTGATCGGTCTGGCAAGAGGAACAAAAATTAGAACCCAAATTGCTAATTATATGAAACCTGATTCGACAAGGACAGTCTTCGCTGGTGTGCTCAGAAGGAACACGGTTTATTGGAACTAAAAATGATTTTTAGAACTATATATATGGTTTTCATGTTTATATAAATACATAATTCTAAATAAATCAATGTGGAAGTTTGTTTTACTCAATAATTTTACAAGAAACCATGTGTTAACGGGACTACTAATCTTATTGAATTCGATAACTAGCTGTCCTTTATGGGGGTCGTCCTAACTCATTTGAAAATTGCTGAGGAGATGGCGACTTTGGGTAACATAGGCCTAACTCATTATAGTTTTACCTATTTAATAATCATGCTTGTATGTTTGGCTGGGGTGATTCTTAGTTAGTTTTATACGATTAGAAAGAAATTCTGTGGCCCCTTAAAGTGTTGCAGTTGGAAGGGTTTTTGTTGATGATAAGGCCGTAGCTGTGGGTGTCGAGCTTCCTTTCATGATTAGTTTTTGGTGTTTCTAACTTGTTGAGTTTGGACCAATCATGTTTTAGGTTTGGCGCTGCATCCAGCACAAATGGATCAGAAGCATCTAAGCAATCAGAGGACTTGAAGAGGAAAGCCAGAGCAGAGAGGTTTTCCTATACCACCTTACCCGGTGAATATATGCTTGCATTTATTCATGTTGTTATTTTTATTGTGGTTTCTCAGGTTTGGGCTTTCTGTACCCTCTACCGCTGCTGATGAGGAGGCAAAAAAGAAAGCACGTCTTGCCAGATTTGCACCAGAATCCAAATTGGATACTATGGAAGAGGAAAAACGAAAAGCGAGGGCAATCAGGTATGTTGATAAGCTGAAAGCTGTTTCTTTCAATATTAGAGATATATAAAAGCCTCTTAAGAAATCACTATGAAAAGTATTATTGAACTTTGATATTATCTGGTCTTTCCAGGTTCTCTAATCCTCCATCAAAGACTTCATCACAGGCGAATGGCAAGGGAAATATTGAACAAGTAAGGCATTTAATTGGTTGTTTCTCTGGTAGATTGATCAGATACGAGATAATCAAGTTATTATAGGTACTATCTAGTTCTAGTATATTGATTTCTGTACCGTTTTTTGGCAGGAGGCTCCTATTGCTGGAAAGGCTGGTGGAGGAACCTGAACATGAGTTTCCTACATAGTTAGAAGGTGACTTTTGGAGATATAATTCTATATACATACAGCTATATTCTCAAATATAGTTGTTTAAGTAGATCCATTCTATTGCTTATACTTCCCATTATCTTTTCTTTTTCAGGTCTAGTAGTGTCCTAACATTTTGTGATTCCCTCAGCGGCTTCTTTACAATGTTTTCCTTCCAACCTCAGAATTCTTACATGCAGTACTCCTTCATCCTTAGATAAATGTCTAAAGCAGTGACAAGGTTTCTTTGGGAGTTAGGCTGGTGTTTTTTCTCATCTCAAGCACAACTATGGTTTCTATTCACTTGGTGAGGCCTATATGGGAATCAACCATAACCTGTAGTGTTAACTTATCTCAAATCCTACAAAGAACATTAAAAATTCTGGTATGGGGGACTATAAAATTTCAGCTTTTCCCTTTTGGTAATGTAGTTGAGAAAGTGTGGAGTAGTTGGCAATTTCTTCAATGGTTGATTTGTTCCCTTTCCATGGTAATATTTTGGGAGCATCTTATACTCTTCCAGTTAAATAGTATGATCAAGTGTGAGACAGCGGTAGTATTCATATCAAGTCTGTCTATTTCTATGGGTTAAAGAACTTAAAGTATACATGCCTCATGGGAATTCTTGGGACTCTCATCTTTTTCATAAATAGATTTGGTTTTTATATTTTAGTGATGGGGTCTTAGGTCTTCTCTTTGGAGTGGGCTTTGGCTGCAGGACGACAAGTGGTAAACATAAATGCCTTTGGTATGAGCAAACCTGGATACCCTTTTTCCGTGTTTACCTTAAAATATGATTAGAAAAGCTTTATTGTGGGATCATGGGAGGCTTATGTTTAGATTGTTTTTGTTCATTTAAATGAGCAAACCTGGATACCCTTTTTCCGAGTTTACATTAAAATATGATTAGAAAAGCTTTATTGTGGGATCATGGGAGGCTTATGTTTAGATTGTTTTTGTTCATTTAATCACGGACTGTCATCGTGTTTCTTTTGTTCAATTCAAATGGTTAGAACAAGAAATAGAATAATTTGTTGGATATGTGTACACTATACAGGCATGCAAGTTCACTCATGCACACATTTGCAGGTTTGTATACATATGTTTGCATGTTCGTATGTGTATCTGCGCATGATACTCATGTCAAATGGAATTAATCACACCTCATTAGTTAATTATCTTTCTATGAGAAATTCTGAATGCAATGCTGTTGTGGATATGATACTACTGCTGTTCAGCATTTGATCATGACTCATGAGTGGTATATAGAAAACTGGGAAGGGTTTTTATAAGGTTTAAGATTGAATAAGGGGAACATTCTTCAATCATTGATGAGATTATGTGATCGAAAAGCTAACACTTTTTCCGAGTCCGTTCAGAATTTCATCTTTTTCTGGGTTGTTTTCTAGATCAGTGACACTACCTCACTTCAAGGTGATTGCTAGCAATAGCATCCAATAGGTCTCACCAGATGAATTTGCTGATCGATCTTGCAAGGTAATTATTTTGGGAATGAAGGCTGTTTATGTTTCCTCAGTTTGTCTTCTAGTTATGTTCATTTTTTTTTCTCGTGTAAAGATGGAGTGCTAGTTACAAAGTGACAGTAATCAGTTTTTTGGTTGGAAATTTTTGTATGTAAGAAGACCGGTTAGACATTGAGGGAATCACAAAATCTGACATTATTTAGCTCAAAACTTCTGGTTAGCATTATCTCAGTTCGTAATGTTTTTTGATTTCTAAAACGAAGGTAGTATGGTGGACTGGGCGTATCATTTTTTGTAATGTTTCCTCTGTCGATTTCAAACCCTACTATAAGAATTGAAGGGTAATTTCTTCTTTGAAAAAAAATCGAACTTCTTGTAAGAGTTGAAGAGTGTAACTAAAATGTTTCAATTTTACTTAATTAAATGTGTTGTACCTGTGTAATTATAAATAATTATAACAATTTTGAATTACTTGATGGCTTTTTAAGAGAAAATTTTCAATACACGTAAAATTAAAGTTTATATGAGCTTTTTAGTTTTAAGGGTTAGGGTTTAAGTTTTGTGGTTTAAAATTTAAGGGTTTAAGTTTTGTGGTTTAGAGTTTAAGGTTAGTGTTTAGAATTTAGTGTGTAGGGGAGATTTAGGGTTTATGTTTTTAGGGTTTGAGATTTAAGGTTTAGGTTTAGATTTAGAGTATATTGTTTAATGTTTAATTTTTTAGGGTTAGTGTTAGAAATTTAAGGTTTGAATTTTATGGTATAAATATATAGGCTTGTGTAAAATTAATTTTACACTGCTTGCGTATCAAAATTTTATCATTTTTAATACTTAAAATCTGGTACTAAATTATATGTATTGATATGTATCCATATCATGTACCGAAACTTTTGAACTTTATATAACAATTTAAGATCAAAATGATACATATAGGCCGGGAAGGATCAACATCAACATCCATATTAATTCTGAACTTCTTCATTTTCACCAAGCATATGTAGCATCTGTTTGAACTTATGTTTTGTCCCTCATTAATTAGTCAAGTAGTCGATGATGTTGTCCTATCTTGTGTGGGTTTAAATCTTAATGGTTGCTTTTGAAAGATAAAATAACTTATTTAATAAAAAAAAATAATTTGTCTCCTATTAAAAATATTTGCCTTTAAATTTCTTAGTCTAATAACAACTTAGGTCCTTGTAAGCTTCAAAATATAAAAATTTATTAAATATTTAATCAAGCATGGACGAAACTAAAAAATGGACTCATATTCTCAAATGTTATGATCTAATAATAATTTAGGTTTCTATAAAATAAAATATTAGATAAAATAAATTTTGTCATCCAAATTTTAAGTTTAAATATTTACTGATGGCTATATTTTTAAAATTAAATACTTTATTTTTTTTTAATATTCGATCATGATACGAGGAACAAACTTCCAAATGGGCGCCCAAGACTGAATCTCAGCCCTTTCCCCCTTTTTTTTCCAAATAATTTTTCCACTTTAAAACGACACAGAATTGCTCAAAATGGCGTCGTCCTCCTCGTTTCGAATGTAATACATATAAACACGCTTCTTCTTCTTCTTCTTTTTCTTCCTCTCTTTCCCCCCTCCAAAGGGTTCTCTCAACGTTGCTTCAAATGAAATTCCGATTTTCCTTTTGTTTCTTGAGAAAATTATATTGAGGTAAAACCTTTTCAACTGCTTAACTAATTTGATCATTGTTTTTAGTTTCCGATAACACTAGATACTTCTGAAAACGGTCTAAAACATGCACACACACACATATTTCCAAGTTCCCACAAATAATCCAATTCTTGAAAAATAAGAAACTGAAATTTTTTGCTTGTTTATTTAAGATTCTTCTCTACATTTAGATTATCTTTCTCATTAGTCGTTCATCGTATATTTATATTCTCGGTAGCATTATCTTAACAATGAAGGAAAGTATACTGGATCAGCAATGGAGTAGTAAGATATAGTTAAATAAAGCTAGATTTAATAAAAGGGTATCTTTTTTTTTGGTTTTAGATTTTATATTCGGATTATAATCGGACGATTGTTGATCTTGTATTTCTTATCATTATCTTGTTTTGCCAAAAGGGTATTTTTATCTTTGTTTTTCACTTTGAAATCTTTATTGTTTTTAATTGATTGTGTTGATTCTCCATGTTACATGTTGATGATCAAGTTTGATGGTAAATGAAGGAGAAATTGATTGTTCAATGGGAGAGCTTTCTTACAAGGAAAATGTAGCTTGGTATTCTTGTGTTTCGAGTGAAGCTAATTGTGCAACAATGGGCACAAGCGGCGGTGAGGGCGGCGTTGAAATCACAGATGGTATAAAGCTTATCGAGAGAGATGTAGAAGCAGCTTTAATTCTGATGGAATTATCAAACGATCGTTTATGTTTGCCTAATACTAAGCTGCAATCACCAGATAGAAATGGAGCCTGTCTTGCTGAGCGAAACCAGAGCAGAACGAAAGTTGGCGTTGAATCTACGAACAGCAATGTTGTTGGAAAATTCTGGATGAATGGATCGAGCTTATCGAAGCTGAAAAAGACGGCGAAACAGACATGCATGGATAGGCCAGTTGAAGTTGATTACCATTGCATTAAGGCTGAAAAGGTCCTTGATGAAAATGAACTGCCAATTTCTTCTTTGAAGAGAAGGAAACTGTGTAAATCTTCCTTGGGGAAATGTGGTTTAAAGGAAGTGCAAGCTGAACCTGGTTCCTTTGGAGGATCAGAGGTTGTATATAGAGTTCAAGAGCCGAAAGGCTCGATCCCGGAACCATTTGAGAAGCTGCAATTTGGTTCAAGATGCCCTACTGCTCACCCGGGTTTTTCGTTCTCCATCATGCATTTCCTTTCCGCCATTCGCTCTGCAATGATTACTCCGTATGCAAAAGATGATCCTTCAGCATCAAGCAACAATTCTGCTGAAAGCAATCCTAAATGCATTAGTAGATATCGCTGTCTCACCATATCTGAAATTGTCGAGCAAGTCAGATTGAATCCCGGGGATCCTTGTGTTCTCAAAGCTCGGGAGCCACTTCAGGAGTTGGTTCGAGGTGCTCTTGCAATATTTTCGTCAACAATAGCACCTCTTGGTGCAAAGGACTGGAAGACTCTCACTGTTTATTCCAAGTGTGACAAGAGTTGGTCCTGGATTGGTCCGTTATCCATTAAGCCACTCAACGATATGAATGAAGCTATATCGTCCGAAGCTTGGGGTCTTCCAAGCAGGACAGTTCTGAAATTAGCCAATTGCTTTGCAGATTGGTTGAGAATTTCTCAAGAGAGTCTTCAAAAGATTGGAAGCCTTCCTGCACCACCTTTGACATTGATGCATCAAACTGTCAATGTAACGGAAAGGTTAAGAGAAGTCCGGCCTCGAAAAACTGTAGCTACCATCAGTCGATGCCCCGAAGAAATAAGGGATTATTTCCGAAAGGAAGAAGCTGTTAGGTACTTTGTTTCAGAGAGGGCCTTTTCTTACACTACGTTAGATGGTAGAAAATCCACCGTTGCTCCACTAAGAAGGTGTAGCGGCAAGCCATCATCCAAATGCCGAGAACATTTTATGCTTAAAGCAGATAGACCGCCAAACATCACAGTCCTCTCTCTCGTGAGGGATGCAGCTGCCCGATTGCCAGACCGTATGGGCACTAGAGCCGATGTTTGTGTCCTCGTAAGAGACTCACAATACATCGTGGAAGAAATCTCCGACGAACAACTCAATCAAGTTGTCAGTGGCGCCTTGGATCGATTACACTACGAACATGATCCGTGTGTGCGATTCAATGGGGAGAAGAAGTTATGGTTCTATTTACACGGAGATAGAGAAGAAGATGATTTCGAATACAATGCTACTTTTTCGACAAAGAAACGAAGAAGGCAACAATGAGTCCCGGGAATCTATGTTACATGTAGTTACAGCTTTTTTGCACCTTATATAGCCAGCTCCATTGTTGCTAAATACCATCTCTTTTTAGTCTTGAATTATGATTTTTTTGAGTTAGGCCAAGTTGACAAATATGAACATCTTAAAAAAAATTGTTTGTGGACCTAACTGGTGTGTTGGTTACTTGGTTTTAGATAGTGACCATTTGAATCAAAACAATTTTTATTTTAAATTTTTTGGTTATTTCAGTTCAGGGTAGTTTCGAATTCAGATTTGAATTATTTGAAGAAAATTTAGGTTAATGCATTGAAGGAAGACACATTGATTCGGTTTCAGATTCAAATTCAGATCGAGTCGGTTTAAGATTCGAGTTATTTTAAGAAATTTTAGGCTAATTCACTCAATGATCCCCCATCAAGAAACGAGGGGAAAAAAGGCAAATAAGAACCAACAAAACGAGACAAGTGCAATCTTTCATTATTTCCTACTAATATGATTTCAGTAACCAACAAATAAGAAGTTTAGCACGGGGAGTACTTATCCATAAAAATATATAGATAACTCCAATGCATCTCTTAATTATCAAACTGACAAAAATTTCACATATTTCAACTTGGACAAGGAAGCCTACCATTGTGGTGGTCAATCTCAAAGCGATACCCCAAAACAACTGAACTTTTAGTAGAGAACTCGGACTGAGACTTGATTGTTGAGACAGAGTTTTCTGTTTTTGTTAATGCATGAATTCATTGCTTGGATATGAGAAGGAAACTGCACAGTTGTTAATCTGAAAAGGTTGGCAGATCCAGGTCTTGTCAATGTAAACGTTTGGATTGAGGACGAGTCATAGTCACAACCAGAAAGGAAACGCTCTATATCCTCTAAAGTTGCACTTCGGGGAAGTCCTTGCAGTACCACCTGCAAATTTTAGGCAGTCGTATAAGATTAAAGCCTTGCTAAGTGATGGAAATTTTACGGAAAGGCTCTTAAATGACTAAGGTAGAAGCTCCCACAAAATCTTAAGCAACTTAAGACCCTTAAAGAGAATACAGGTCAAAATAAATATAAACCTTAAGGTCCAATATAGCAAATGGAAAATTCATTATAAAAGAGATAAATCTTGCACATCATTACTAGTTGTAAATACCTAAAAGATTATCAAGAACGCCAAAATTTTTTCCACGGTACAGAAGTCTATTCATAACCACAACTAAATTAATATCATGTATATAAGAGTTTCATGCAGTCCTATGATTAGGCTCAATTAGCGAAACTGACAAAGCATGTAGCTAATAACATAACAATGCAGTTTCTCAAAATGTCGAAAATCCAATCAACTGAACAATAAAAAGCACTATAAAACATGAATGTTTTGACTTACAGTTTTCCCATTGTATGGTGTAACTATGTCCCAGTCAGAAGCATCAACCTGTTGTACCAAAAGTTTCAACCCGACATTATCAATCAAACCATATCAGATCAATTTACAATACAATTGAACTTACCCTATCCAACCGGTATAGCCGATCAAACCTCCGAACTGTCCTAGTTGCATTACTAAATGCAGCAGGTGATGGGAACCGCAACATCCTAATTGCAAACAAAGAAAACTCAAGACATTAATTTTAAGGATCTCGTTCATTTAAAAAATCTAAAGAAAACCCAGTTTCCAATATGTAACCTTGATCAAATTTTAAACATTTGACCCGACAAAAGAGAATAAATAAAGAAGTTTACATTGCAACAGGAAAAAAGTTGCGGTTGTAGCTGACTTTAATATCATCCGGCGTTAGATTGCACCCTTCAAGCAAGCTGATTATATCGCTCTTCATTGTATACTTTGTCGCTCCAAAGAGTTTCCCATAAGCAAATCCTAAAAAGTGTTTTGAAAGGGTAATTACTTCAGGGGATTTTTTCCAAAAAAAAAAAAGAGATTTTGCATAAACCCTAAAGTCTACAAGTATCAAATAAAGGGATATTCTAGGTATTAACCTTTGCTTGCGGAATCGAGGAATTGATCGACGGAGGCGTCCGGTGGCGGCGGTTGTTGTTGATCCGGTTCGGTGGAGAACCGTCTATTTGGTTCGCGAAGGAACGAAGGTAAGGCGTGGGTTGGCTTGATCGTTCGAACCGAAACGTGCGATTTGATTGCGTTTCGGAGGAGATTCATTTTCCCTTTTCCTTGGGTTTTCGCCCTTTTGAAGGACAGATTTTGGTGAAAAAGATGCAGCTGAAGATCGATGAAATGAACGAACAGTGGCTGAGAGAGCAACTATAGTCGGAAGGGGGGCTAAGGTCGAGGCTAATACGGCGCCGATTTAGACTGAAAATACATAATCTTCTGACTAAGGTGAAGGCTAATGCGGCGCCGTTTTGGACTGAAGAAGGAATACATATATATATATATTTGGTAATAGCATGTCCATCTTATTATCCATATTCGGGTGCGAGACAACTCCTCTCAATAATTGTTTTATCAATATACCAAACAGTTATTAATTATTTTATACTTACCTTTAAAAAATTATTTTACTTTTTTAAAATATCATTTTATTTTCATTTTATTAACTTTTTCTCTCGATCAGAATGGATAAATGAAAAGATTTAACATTTAAAAGAAAAAGTAAAAATATAATTATTTTCTCTTTAAATAAGAATATTAATATCAATGAGTGTTAGGTATAATAGCAAAGTATATTGTTCTTTAAAAAGAAAATTTAAGTTCGAACTTTAAAGATAATATTTATTGATAGATAACATGAACAACGATGGCTTGAGCTCCTTGAACAATAGAGATAAGAGGATTTCGGTGAGACCTTTTAACAATTGTGGTGGGAGAGCGAGGTTGTGAATGTTTTTGTGCCCAGAAGAGCCCCCCTTGATCCCTGGCTCTTAGTCCTTTATAAGGAGCTTGGAAGGGTCATGACACGTATTGATGCCCAGAAAGGATCACGTGTGTATAGGTGTCGATGTTTAGGGAGGACTACATGTGTTGTTATGCGGTTCTAGATGGTGGCGACTGTTTGCATGTTACGTTTCACAAGAGATTGTTCGCACGTCATGGAGCTCGCACCCTAAGTGGTTCGCACGGTGGGAAGTTCGTACCCTAATCGATTCGCATGGTGGCGAGTTTGCACCCTAAGCGGTTTGCATGGTGGTGAGTTCGTAGGTACTAACAATTGTCCCCGGGTGAGAGAAGGTTATAAAGTGACCTTTGTGAATCTGAAAATTGAAATGAGATTGTGGGTCGTGAAAAATTTTGTATATTCTCAACTTTAGAATGGTGGATTCTTGCTCCTGAACTATGAGAAATTTATAGAGAATCAAGTTCGAATAATATTTGTATTCTAGCGGTTTGCGATCTTGGAAGATAAATAGGTAGTGATCTCTTGCCCCTTTAATAAATTGCTCCCGGGATTTAGACTTTGTGTGTAGGTGTTAGATGTGATATTAGTTTTATTGTAACGGCCTACGCTGCCTTTCTGGCGTGGCGTTGGCAAGCACTTTTACATTTGCTGAGATTCGGACAGCAACTAACAATTTTGATGAAAATTTAATGATTGGTGTTGGGGGACTTTGGCAAAAGTATTCGAAGGGGAAATCAAGATGGCACTCTTGCAGCCGTAAAGCAGGCCAATGAATATATGATTCATATATGTTTTTCCCCTCATTGGAATCGTGTCACATTCCTGGTCATCTAATTCTAAATGTGCCATATCTAGAGTTTGACTTGATACTTCAGATTCACTGGTTTTTACAAAAGCCACACCTAAAAGGCTTCTTATTCTTCAGCAGATATATCCACAGCATATATCTCAACAGACAGCTTTGCCCTGTCATCTTGATTTGTCGACATATATTTCTTAACGGCTTCAATAATTCTCTCCTTGTCTCTGGTTGGAATGCTCCCAAGAGAATTCCATTTTTATAGGAATGGAAAAGAGGCACTGCCTGCAATATTTCAGATTCATCTTAATAGAGGTGGCAAATGGGTCATTCGGTTTGGTTTCGGTTCGGGTCATTTCGGTTCGATTTATTTCGGGTCTGACTACATTCGGTTTAAATTCGGTTCGGGTCTGGTTTGGTTTTAGTTCGGGTCTATGATGATTTCGATTCGGGTATCGGGTCAAGACTTTGGTTCGGTTGATTTCGGGTCGGGTCAATATCGGGTTAATAGAAGATTGATCGTTTTAATCGGGTTTTCAGGCCATGTTAGGTTTTTCCACCCTATATATGACTTTATATAGCCTGTATATTTAGCTTTTTGGTGCGTTATGCGACAATTCAAATCTCATATTTATTTATTTATTTTAATATATATTTTTATTTTGGGTTGCTTTCGATTCGGGTGAAATCGGTTTGAAAATCGGTTCGGGTCCATTTTCGGTTCAACTGAAATTCGGTTCGGTTTATTTCAGATTTCAGATTAAATTTAGATCATCGTGTTCATGTCAATTTCGGTCTCGATTCGAGTAAATTGGTTCAGTTTTCAGGTCAAGTTTGTTAGGTCTACATCTTAATATGCACTGCCTGCTCTTTTTATTTTATTACTTTCAATTGCTCTTAAGGAAGCAAGTAACAATTATATTTTCATATTTGTTCCAACAAAAATCCAGGGTATCTGCCCGGAAGGCTATATGATTTCGATGTATCGAAGTATGGATATCTGGCTGAATTCAAGTGACTAATTCAAGCCTTTCATAAAAATGGAATCAAATGTCCTTAAATAACATTTTGGATTTGAAATGGTTTATTTTTCAAATTCCTATGAATTATTAAATATTTTTAAACATGTTAGATATAATTTGGCATTTAGTAACAAAGTTAACGATTTAATTGACAGAGGAATCTGATTGAAATATACCTTAGTGTAAGGATTCAATTAATATATTTTAAAATTTAAATATCAATTTATAAACTAACTTATAACTTAAGATTTTTGTTAGATAAGAGGTTTTTTATGGTTTGTAATAAAATGCCAAGTACTTGAAACGTTTTTATAACAACTTTTCGTTTTAGGCTTCCTTTGAGGTTGTTATGGCTGGTAAACGGCTGTTGGAGACAACTCCCGCAAAAAAATACGTAGCCTTAATCTTATGTTCCCATCCTGACTAAATAGGTATAATAATGGTATTATAATTATAAATAGTATTTTATTTTTCTTAAAATTAGGTTTATTTGATTGATTTATTAATAATAGATATAGGTTTAGGGTTTTAATTATCTATTAAACCATTTATTTGTTATTTTTTTCCAACAGTAAGTGCTTTGCCTGAATTTTTTTATTGCAATAAAAAACGAGCTTATTAATTATTCTATTACTTGAAAATATATGGATATTAAATACTAAAAGCAGAGTATCTAACACACGCACGCACCAAAATAAACCAAAAGAGTATACGGACTCGATCCTAAGATGCAAAATACACTGTCACTAATTTTAGGAGTCAACAAAGTAATTATGTACATATACGAAAGGATGCATTTCAATTATATGTCTCGTTAGAAAATGGTGAATAGTTTGGAAACTCAATTTATTTACGCCAATAATATATCAATTATGCACAAAATGACCCCAAAGATTTACATGTTTACATTTTTTTTAACAAGAAATCATCGAAACACACAATTACAACTACACACTTAAATCTTTAATCGTTTAGATCTTAAAATTAAATAATGATAAAATTGTCTTTCACTCTCCTAAAATGATATATTTTAATTTAGTTTTATTAAAAATTTATATAATTTAAGCTAAAATAATAATACAATTCTATTTGTGATAAATATTGAGTTAATTGCATCACATGTCCCCAAACTATGACACTCATTTTAAATTGGTCTCTAAACTTTTAAACATTCTAATATCATCCTCAAACTGTGACCTTTATTCTAAATTGGTCCCCAAACTTTTAAGCAATTTAGTTTCACCCTCAAACTATGACTATCATTCTAAATTGGTCCTCGAACTTTTTGAATATTCTCATTTCATCCCCAAATTATTAGTATATATTAATAATATCTTATGTTAGTAAAACCGTTATAAAAATCGTTAATTGTCATGAAACACTAATGTGTATTGTGTAATAATATGATGTGATATAAACGATAATTTGCGGATGAAATTGAAATATTCAAAAAGTTTGGGGACCAATTTATAATGAGGGTCATAGTTTGGGGATGAAAATGGAATATTCAAAATTTTAAGGACCAATTTAGAATAATGGTCATTGTTTGAGGATGAAATTTGAATATTTAAAAGTTTAGGGACTAATTTAGAATGATTATCATAGTTTGGGGACATGTGGTGCGATTAACTCATAAATATTTGTTTTTGTCTATCTTGAGTTTTAAAATTACCTTTTGACCCCTATTAAAAAATTACTATTTGACATTTTCTAACATTTTATGTATTTTTTATAAATTATTTTTAATACAATGTATATACTATTTATATTCTTTCACACCCACATATAATAGAATATTAAACGTTTAAATATATTCAATTTCACATCCTCTTATATATTGTATCAATGATAATGTTAATCGAAATACACTCAGCCGACATATATTTTTTAAATTTGAAATATTAGCAAAAAGAAATGACATGACATGAAAGGGTAAAACGATTAAAAATATAACCAAAATTCAAAATTTATACAAACATAAACAAATAGTCCGTTCCATTGGATAAATTATATCATGGGTCATTTCTCCACGTTATTTATAGGATCAACCAATAAAAATTACCATCTCATTATTTTTTCATGTAATATTTTTTACTAAGTGAAGATTCACCTGGTAAAAATATGATATAAAAATAATAATTTTTATTAGTTAATCGCATAAATAACGTTACGAGAATAACCTATTATATAATTTCTCGTTCAATTGTGTATTCCTAATTTCCTGGTGTAATAGTAAATTTTGACCAAATGACCATAAATTAAAAGCCACTTTCAATGTCGCCACGTGAGCATTACCCTCGTCCAAATACCCGCAGCGCGAACCGGTCAGCAACGGATCTTTGTTTCCGTAGTTTTTGGCTCTCTTTCTCCCTCTTCACGCAAAAAAGACAAGAACTTTCAAAACCGCCATTTTTCATAATTTCTCTGTCTTAATCTCTTCATTTAACCGGATATTAAATAAATAAAGAAAATTAGAGGAACGGAAGGTCCGCTAATTTTCTGTATTTTTTGTTTGTTTTATCGAGAAATTGAAATTGTTTTAGCTCGCTATGTCGAATCGTCATCTGTTAAATTCGAGAATTTCTTTTCGTTTTGTTGTTTGGTGGATCTTGTTTGGTTGTTTTCCAGGTAATATAACTTTCCCGATAAAACAATCTGAAATTGTGTACTGGTTTTCTTGCAGGCATTTGTTGTTTAGGAATTAGGATTGATTTTGTAGATGAAATTCACGTTTTTGAGATGAAGAATCTATCTTTTTCCCCTTTTGATTTTTTTATTTGTTTTAGGGTTAATTTCATCGCTTGTGGTTACATTGGATTCGATTGAAATATTTCGCACGCACGATTGGGATTGGATGTCAAAGCCGACTGTCTATTTCGCTTGTAAAGGAGAGAACAAAACGCTTTTACCCGACGTCACTAAACCCGGCGTCCTTTATTCTTTCAGGGGTCAAGAATCTTGGCAGGTTCTTAAATAATTCGCCTTGATTTTCAATATTCAATTCTCTTTTCTCTTGATCGCTTATTACTAGTTAGTAGAGAATTTATATTAAAACTTCATTTAAGCTGAAGAATGATGTCATTGTGTATTCTGTTTAGGAATTTTATGCTTCTAATCATGTTTTATTGGTGAGTTTTTTACAATGAACTTAATATTGAGTTTTTTACAATGAACTTAATATTGATGAATCAATAAGTCACAATTCTTTAATTCTATTTCGAATTACTCCTCCGAACTTCGATTATTAAAAAATTAGATCACTTATGTCTTATTCTCTAAACAGAACTAACTTTGAGATTTTGTTGATTATGCATGTTGAATTCAATCACTATTTAGGGAGTTGGCTATATTTTACTTCATGATAAGTGTGCTATTTTGACATTTTACTTCATCTAAATCCTTTCGAATTGTCTGTTTGTCGTTGTGACATCAATTTTGCATTTACGACATTTCTTTTTCATTGCAAAGAGTGTGGCATGAAATTGTAACCTTTGTGATTTCAGCCACTGACAGATTTGGATGGCAAGAAATGCAAGCGATGTGGATTCTACGAGAAGGATGTCATTAAAATAAGTCATGTATATGAGGAGTGGGAGTTTTGTGCTTCTGACTTTAAAGCTCCATTTGGGAAATACACATTGTTTAAAGAAAAGGAACTTAATGCTACGTTCCACTGTCCAGAATGCGCAACTCTTCCCGGTGGTAAGATTTTTATTTTTTGTTGTGGAATATTTCCAACTTTATGCTAAGGTGCTATTGTACCATATTGATGAGCTAATCCAGGGCATGGTTAATCAAACTTTGTATAATGTTGGCTAGGTTTAATTAACTGACGAGAAGGATATAATCACATCAATATGGTACAATAGCACCTTAGCACTCTTCCCGGTAGTATTAGCTAAGGTGCTACAATAGCACCTTAGCATTACATCAATATGGTACAATATCATCCCCTTCTTCGAATATGGTACAATAACACCTTAGCAGTAGCACTCTTCCCGGTGGTAAGATTTTCATCATATTACAGTACAGAGGCCTAGTTAATTGATGAGCATTACATTGACGAGAAGGATGTCATTAAAATAAGCCATGTATATGAGGAGTGGGAGTTCTGTGCTTCTGACTAAAGGTTGTTGGCTTGGCTTGTACTTGCATTACATTTCCTGGTTAGTTATTATAGAAGAAACAGTCTTGCATTCGGTTTAGGTTTCTTTTGCATCATTTAACTAGAGCATCTGACGTTTTGTTATCGTAAAAATGAGCCGAATGATCAATATCTGAAAAGGTTTAAGGCAGAAAGACAACTTATTCATCATGTCGATTCTTTTTCCTCTCTCATGTCATGTATTACTTTAGTGCACACTTAGTAATAATGTTGCTATTTAAATCCAGATGCACAAGTTGTTATCGTTGTAATTGACAAATTGGTATTTACTGTTTGTTTATAGCTTCCAATGCAACCCCTCAAAATCATAATGATGGGGATGACGACGACGATGATGGGAAGGGAATGCGTATTTTTATAATTATAATGATTACCCTGCTGGTTTTAACTGTAACAATAATTGCACTGGTGGTGACTCATAAACATTGGCAAAAGAAGAAGAGGCAACAAGAACAAGCTCGGTTCTTAAAGCTATTCGAAGAAGGGGATGATATCGAGGATGAACTAGGCCTCGGTACTGTAATATGATGAAAAAACTTTGTTACCTCCTGTTTAGTAAGTTGACCTTACATAAAATTTTGCTTCTTGTGGGAGGGAAAAGGAAAAAGAAAATCGGCACTTTGTTGTGCAAATTTTGATACACATCTGTGATACTAAGGTGGCTATAGATATGTGTATAGTTGAGTTTTGTGGCCCTCTTGGCCCATCTATTAGTCAATTAGTATCTAGGTTCTAAGTCTTGTAATGAAGAACAACAATGCCTTCTGCTTTTATCTAGCACATCAATGGAATCACCATTTATCAGTAGCAGAGTGTTTTATATAATGTTTGAACATTATTTTGTCACTAACATTTTGCTTACATAAATTATGCAATTTCGGCTACATCTTACGAGGAACTATATGGGTGGTTTTCACCTTCACTGCATATTGCAGTATTCATTTTGTTCCTGAAGCAGACAAGGGAAGTACCCGAAGATGCCATCGCAAAGTCCCATTTCATCGATGCGGTAGCCGTTGGTAGTTCTCTGTTCCTCTTCATAGTTTTAGTAAGAATCTTCTTCACTATATTGATGGTAATACCAAGGGCTATAATCACAATCAGGTCGGCTAAATCCATCCTCGTGATTATAACTGGTTGAACTTTGATGCTGATCTTCACTTTGGCTAGTCTTCTTTGTTAACCATAGTGTCATTGCATCCATCATCGTCCCCGCCGTACCTACCGACCTGGAACAGATAGTCTCCCCAGTAGCTTCCAGGGCAAGAATCGTATTCCAATAGCCAATGCCTGCAATTGTAATCCGATTGCCTCTCGTGTTGTCCGTGGTAAGCCGTCTCTTCAAGGGACTGAGGATCGGAAACGGGATAAAGATGGAAAATATCGAACAATGAATCTGGTTCTTCATTATTGGTACTGAACCAAGAAGTATAATTATCAATGGCAGGTGTTTCTACCATGTCCGAGCTGAAGTACTACATTGCTGCTGCTACTACTACTAAAGCTCTAAGGATCTGCAGTCCATTGGTTATAACAAAAAGGCGAGTGGCAAAATTTCGTAAATGTTCTTTAAATTTGGTGGGAGATTCTTTGGTAAAAGTATAGTAGAGATCCCTCTACAATACCAAGAAATTCACTTTGGTCCTTATAATTTGGAAAACATTTTAGTACCTGTATATTAGGCCCGTAAACAAAATTGGTCAATTCCATAACAGTTAAAAAAAATAGTAATATAAATTCGTGTCCATTAAGGAGAGTGAAAAGCTTCAAAAAAGGAACACTGCATTTCAAAAGTGGCTAATTCCGTAACAGTAAAAAAAGGACTAAAATGTTACATTTTAAGGTATAAGGATTAAAATGAATTTTTCAATAGGATTAAAAAAGGACTAAAATGTCCGATAATTTATTAAGATTTATTTTAATTTTTAAAAATATTATTATAAGCTAAGCGTTTTAAAATGAGTTAATAGAAGACTTATCATATTTATTATTCTAATATTTAAGATAAAATATTATTATATAATTAATCGTAAAAAATAAAGTTAAGCACCTCGTTAAGAAAATAAAAAAAAAAAACTTAATGGAAACTACAATTTTAATTATAAAATGAAAAGTAAAGGGCATTTTAGCATTAAATAAAGGAAATTTTATACACAAGCTGTGTAAAACTAATTTTACACAAGCCTGCATATTTACACTATAAAAACACAAATCCTAAATTCTTAATCATAACCCTAAAAAAACTAAACCCTAAACCTTAAACCATATACACTAAATTCTAAACACTAACCTTAAATTTTAAACCATACAACCTAAACCCCTAAACTTTAAACCCTAAACTAAAACCCTAACTCCTAAAACTAAAAGACACATGTGAACTAAAATTTACACGACCTGTGTATCAAAGTTTTTTCCTTAAATAAACTGACTTTTTTGTTTCCTTCAAGACAGAGTAGTCCAAGGTAATGATTCTCCATTAGGCCTTATCATTAAAAGTTAAAAATAGAAAAAATGCTTAATTATAATAAGTAATTAAATTATATTTTTTTATAATAAATGCTTAAAATATTTTTTGGCTAAAATAGGTGTCTAAAATTTTATTTTTGACTTAAATAGGTATCTAAAATATTTTTTGCTAAAATAAGTTCTTAAAGTTTTATTTTTGCTTATTTTAAAGTCAACTGAGACACCTACTTTAAGACTTATTTCAACCAAAAATAAAATTTTAGGCACCTATTTCAGCTAAAATGAACTTTTAGGCACTTATTTCAACCAAAAAATACTTTAAACACCTATTGCAAAAATGGACATAATTTGGCTACTTATATAAGACATATCTTTTGGGAAGAGGGTAATGATCCTATGACAAATGATATCATAGTGATTCTTTGACTATCCGATTTTACGCCTAGCGCATATGAGTGGTTAGGCACAGTAGACAACGTGACAATGATCCATCATAAGTGTAGTTGACTCGTGACGAGAGCCAGGTTGAATGGAGGATAATATCACTCCTAGAAAAGGCGTAGATATTAATCTTATATACAAAAGTTTAAAATATATAAACGATGATGTTGTACATATATGTGTTCTGGGAGGAAGATAATGAACCCGGGACATTGTAGTTAAGCCAACAGAAAAATCAGAATTGGAAGCTAAAAGAAAAGAAAAATCGAGACAATCTCAGAATTGTCACGGTTTCTAGCCGCGAGATTGGACCTTCCTGGAATTTTCTTTTGCTCATTTCTTTTTAATCTGTAAGGTATTTTAAATGGCTTTGACTAAGAAATTACAAATATTTATAAATTAATGTTGAAAAACGTATGAACTAAAAATAATTTGATTCTTTAACATCCAATTCTCTTTCTTTCTTTTGCTTGGGCAGTCTCTCTGTCAGTTATGAATCGTGTTTGACTGCTCTATAAGTGTACAATCAACGCTTATTTTCTGTTTGGTTGTCGAGAAAATTGGAGAAGTCGAGTTATTGGTGTTTCTTGAGGTTAAATCTTTCTTCTTTTGTAAGAAATGCGTGTTAACATTCTATTTTGGGACTTTCACATAATATACGACAAAACTGTGGTTTCTAGTTTCTATCGTTGGTATGAAAGTGATGGCTGATTGATTCCTTGATTGCTTGTTTTCGTTTCTTTTTGCATTTTATTTTCTTGCTGATTAAACAGGAAGATTTTAGGGTTTAATATATGTTTGGTTTGATTTTGAATTGAATGCAGATACCCCTCAAGTTAAAAGAATAAAAATCTTCCGCAAGCACGCATCTTTTTATGTCTTATATTAAAAAATATTTAAAAATTAAATTAAAAATTCTAACCTTAAATTTCAAATCATAAACCTTAAACCTTAAAAAGTACACTTACCCTAAATTTCATATACTCTAACCCTACACCCTAAACCCTAATTTTAGGGGCATGCTAAGGGGGCAGACATTTCCATCCCAAGTTAAAGGATAAATATCGTTGAGAAGAAAGATTTTGATGATTTGTGATTTGCTGGGTTCATCTTTCTTAATAGAAAATAAATAATCTGTAAAAGGGCTTTTGTTAATCTAGTGAAGGTTTGAGAAATGAATGTGGTTGGTAAAATTGGGAGTTTAATTTCACAAGGTGTGTATTCTGTTGCTACACCTTTCCATCCTTTTGGTGGGGCGGTTGATGTGATTGTTATTCAGCAACAAGATGGGAGTTTCCGAAGTACACCTTGGTATGTTCGGTTTGGGAAGTTTCAGGGTGTTTTGAAAGGGGCTGAGAAGGTTGTTCATATAACTGTTAATGGCGTTGAAGCCGATTTTCATATGTATCTTGATAAATCCGGGGAGGCATATTTCTCAAGGGAGGTTGATCCTTGTAAAGGAATCGAGACAAATGGTGATATGAACGATTCTGATGGTGAAGTTTTACAGGGTGAAGGTAATAGAAAGATTGGTGAATTTTATAGACTTGCACATAGTGTCTCAAATCCAAAAAGGTTTGAAAGGGCGGAATCTGATACTAGGTACTATGACTTTCAGGATGAGCAGTCCTCAATGAAGAGTTCAGTTAATTTGTCCGAATATGGGTCTGGCAGATATGAGGGTTTAAATGGTGAGTGTTTTGGTGAAGCAAAGGGTTCAGATTCAGAAGTTGTCTTGATCAGTGTGGGTGGCCACATACTTACTGCCCCTGTCTCAGCATCAGAGCAGAGTGCTGAAAATGTGCAACTAAGCACACCTCAGTTCCATCTAGGACCAGGTGAAGAACCTGACTTTTGTGAGGATAATGAGAAGATTAGTTCAGGTGACAATGTGTGGGCTGCTGACTATATTAGTACGCTGAATTCAGCCGCAGCTAAGGGTTCCTCTGGTAATATTTGCAGCTTGAACAGTGATTCTACTGCTTTGAACCATCCAGAAGTTTGTGAAAATGGGGTGGAACATGCCTGTGAGACTGAAGAAACTCCAAACCTTTCTAACCATGTCCATGAAAGTGAAGTGAGCAGGCAGAGTGACGTAGACGATGCATCCATGCGTAATAAGGATGATATTTTTAAGAGCTGCCTTGAACTAACTGAATTGGGCAGACATGGGGAAGACTTTTATTCTGAAGACATAGATAGCCCATTAGAAGCTCAGATTTCACAAGATAAACCTCCTTGCAGTCTTCCAAACGATGATGAAATTGAACAGGGAGCTGTTGGTGACTCTAGAAATAAAGATGTGTTGTCTTCCTCTTGTAGTCCTAATTCCTCCAACAATAATGGATCTCTTGATTTACTAGTTGAGGGTGAACCAGTTGAAAAAGAAGCGATGGATACAGATCATACAGGTTCTAACAATGCGTCTGTTGGTTCTGTTAGTAATGACCCTGAACAAAAAGATGAACAATTTGGTACATTAGCAGCAACCGAAGGGATAAATAGCAGTGAGCAAAGTCCTGCACCTGAGGATAAGAGTAGGAAAATTGAGATTGTGGAAACTTCAACTTCTGGTGAAGAGATAGAAACTCGTGCTAGCTTGGGTAAGGAACTAAGGACCTTAGGACGTTTGCCTCCTTTAATTGCTTTACACTATTCTTGCTCTAATTCTCCTGGAATACTTAGTGTTTTGTTTGAGAAAACAAAGTCTATTTTCATTTTAATAAAATGTAGAGAATGTGAGGGGAAGCATTTTTTGTTGTAAAAATAGAACATGTCTCCTAGAAAGAGGGAATGAAAATGGGCCAAAATTAGAGAACAAAAAAGAGAGGATGTTTTCAAAGAAACAGGTAATTTTAAAAGTATCTTTTAGTCGTCATTGCAAGCCATATAAGACCTAGATTCAAATCACCAAATGTGCAATATTATTTTTATTTATTTTTGGCTGTCATTGTAAACAATCTAAAGACCATAATCATATATTCTCTCTAATTAGTGCTCCAATACTTTCACATCTTTAGAAAATATTTAGAAAATTTAGAAAATAGAAAGAATTGCTGCATTTGGTTTAGAGTTAGATGTTGAGCCCCAAGATGCAATCTGTGTTGAACGGAATGAGTCATCGAACCCAGAGAACGATGATTCTACAGCCACTTCCACATCCTCTGGCCGTAGATGGAGGCTCTGGCCTATTCCCTTTAGAAGGGTCAAAACACTTGAGCATACCCACAGCAATGTATCTACTGAGGAGGAATTTGTTGATACCGAATCTACTCCACAAAATTCACCAGCAGGTACTCCAGCATCCAGTGGGAGGATTGAATCTCCCCGCAAGCAATTTATTAGGACAAATGTTCCCACTAGTGATCATATAGCTTCCTTGAATCTGAAAGATGGTCAGAATAAGATTACTTTCAGCTTCTCTACCCGGGTTCTGGGAACACAACAGGTTCCGATTTGCTACCAATCAATTTTTCCTTTAGGATTGCAATTTTTTTTAATGCTCAAATTTATCCTCCTAAACCTATGCATCTTTAACAGGTTGATGTTCATATTTACTTGTGGAAGTGGAATGCGAAGATTGTTATCTCAGATGTTGATGGAACTATCACTAAGTATGGAATTTTATATTCTAAACTCCCTTTTGGATCATATTGATATATATTCCGGAAATTGTAGATAATTTCCTTACCATACATCATTATGATACGAGTAATATATTAAACTCAACTATAAAAGTACAGGAGAAAATTTTAATAAACCATTTACTTATGTTTGAAGCTGAAATTATTCCATTATGATCTTTAGTGTTAAAGCAGCAATGTGTATTTATAGAAGCTGTGACAACCTATTTTGCTTTGTGGTGAAATGTTTCCCTTGAATATGTTTCAGTCATGTATAGTTTGAATACAACATGTGTCTTTCAATAACCTTGACACATCTCTTTCAGGTCTGACGTTTTAGGCCAGTTTATGCCTTTAGTTGGAAGGGATTGGACACAATCTGGTGTAGCTAAACTTTTCTCTGCTATTAAGGTATGTTTTTTTTTTCTCATTTGTTCCAATATTCAGTTTGACTTAAGTGGTTGTATATTCCTTCACCAGGTTTTAGAATGCAAGTTTAGGAATAACATTTTTCAACCTTAGTATTATGTTGATATGAACATTATCCATTTTACCATTGTTGTGCTTCTTGACCATTTTCATTTGTGAAATTTATTTTGCACTTCTTTGATGCTGTGTGTTGATATCTTTTTTCTTCAGAAGTTGCATATGCACAAGTACAATATTGTTTGATGTTTCTATGGAAAACTGGGTTTAGTTATCCAGTCACTTGGTGACTCGATTTGAATGATAAATTGCCAGGCCGTGCGGTTGCTTATTTATTTTTTATGAGACCAGTGTGGCTCTTGAATTTATTCCATTAACTAACATATGTTGACATGCATGCACAAATCGACTGCCTTGGGTATCTGATGTCAAATACTGAACTCTCTGTTCACAACAGGAGAATGGATATCAGCTGCTATTTCTGAGTGCACGAGCAATTGTTCAGGCGTATCTAACAAGAAGTTTTTTAGTCAATCTGAAACAGGTCATTTTACCTTCCAAACTATTATTTGCCTTGTGGCCAAAAGAAAGTATCATTTGCCTTTGCATCTAAATATAATTTTAACATTTTCCTTGTGAAAGCAAAAAGGCAATAGCTAAAGTAACAACTAAAGAGATAAACTAACATTTCAAAAACATCGTCCCTGTTAAAAGGATTTTGCTTTGAAATTATGAGTTTGTAAGAAGTTTTTAACTGATCAATTTGTTTATATAGGATGGAAAAGCTTTACCGAATGGACCTGTTGTTATATCTCCTGATGGCTTGTTTCCCTCATTGTACCGTGAAGGTGAGATCTTATGTGTGTGTATATATATTTTATTCATTGAAGTAATCTATTTTGTAGTTTTGACCATTTAGGAGTTTCAGAATTTAGGCTGTACTTTTAGTTGCTTATCATTCTGATTTATTATACCATTTCCACCTTATTCATGACAGTGATAAGAAGAACACTTTTTTGACTGATATCGACGTTGATTTTTTTTTTTGTTGACGTTAGCAATGACTTTTTGATGATTTAAGTGTTGAATTTTTCGCCCAAAGTTGACTTTATATTTTTCGACGTTCTGATTTTAAATCCGCTGCTCATTTTCTCAAATTCAAACCCGAAAGACCGTTTTGCTATCTACAATTGATATAGTCAGTATTTTAAAAATTTTGAATATCAAAATTTGATCGAATATTATTGTGTTCAGGTGACGTTTGACTCGGAGCCTGAAAATCTTCCTCTTCCTCCACTTGTTCGACCTCCTTCTGCACAGCCTGCGAGTTCTGTACGTATGATTTCGTTTAGTGGTTATGTTAGTGTGGCATAGTAGTAGTAAATAATTATGTTTTGTTGACCTCGTAGGTGTTGACAGTTTCCGACCTAATACTAGAGCTGAACGTGGGAGACGTCACTCACGACGTTGAGTTATTAGCTGCCTAAGGTGTGTCTCTTCTTGTGCTATATCTTTTTGTGCTCTCTGTTATGCGTGCATGTATATGTGACTGATTGAATGACCTGTGATTTATGGTATGATTTGTATGATGGCATGTCACGCATCGAATATCAGAATCGAATTAAATTAATATCGGACTTATATTGTATGCACTCGGATTCAATTAATAGATCGGATATACACTCGGATTCGAAAAATAAAACTGAAACATGTCATATCATTTGGGTTGGGAAATTGTACGGTGAAGTTCAGCGGGTTCACCCTTCGGGCTGAATTCCGCTTCAGATCAGTGGCTCCACCCTCGAGTCAAGTTCCACTTCGGATGGTGACGATGTAGTTAGAGTGGTTCTGGGGAACCTTACTCTTCGGGCGGTGTATGGAGATGGGTGGATAACATTACATTTTATGCCCATGACTCTTATTAATTGCACATGAGTAATGAGATGATTGTTGAACTATGCTTGTTGTTCGGATTTCTGTTATGTGTTTTATCTGCACTTTAGAGACACACTGAGCTTCATAGCTTACTCCCCCTAGTTCTCCTTTCAGATACTCAAACTTAGGCGTACGGTACTTGGAGGATTTCATATTATCAGACTTTACCTTATTTTACAGTATGATTATTCAGACATTTGAATTTCTTTATTATTATTATTATTATTTTCAGACGATTTTGTATTTGGGACTTGGGACATTATTATTATTTTGAGACTTATTGGTTTGGCATGCATTATTTAAACTTCTTTCGGATTTTATAATAATTTTTGGAATTTTTGCTAAATGATTATGGTTTATTTAATATGGTATAGTTTTGTGGTTTCGATATTTTATAACTAAATTGTAATTTGAATTATTAAACCTAATAACCTTTTTTGAGGGACAAATTTTTCGAACTTAACTTTTAAGTTTCAACTTAAAAAATTATGTCAAATCTAGGAGGTTACAATACATGCTTTGCCTGTCCTACTCATTAGGAAAAATTGAACCGTAATCGGTAATGAAGGTACCACATCAGCTTTCTAACAGTTTGACTCGAAACTGGCAGGGTGAGGTGGCTATTAGTCATCGTATCGATGTGAAGTCATATACGTCATTGCACACTCTCGTTAACGACATGTTTCCGCCAACCTCGTTGGTCAAACGGGTAAAGGAATATTTTCTTGTATCTGTTTAAATACAATTCTACAATCTCCAGAACTGTCCCCGATTCTTGGAGCCTTGGAAGTTCAATGGTGTTGTATCGCTGATATTCGGATACCTTTGCAGGAAGATTTTAACTTATGGAATTTTTGGCAAGTGCCATTGCCGGATGTCGAGTAAGAGAGCCAGTAGCTTAAAGGACACCGGGGACTCAAATTGGCACAAAGCGTGCCACATAGACAAGAGATGATTGCCTTGCGCAGTCTTTAGTTTAGTATTCATTGGTGACCCTCAAATATGATTTGCATTAGATAGTTGAAGTGAATAAAATCTCGGTCATTCCCTTCCCCGTAGCTGTTTTGTTTCACTGTTTGAATCAAGGAGCTGCACCTCCCCCCGATGCACCAAGCTCTTCCATTTGTTCTTCGATGCTAATCTAGTCGTGAAGGTGGAATACTTCACCTTTTTGACCAAACTCAAGCCTTTATAAATTATATACGAATTTTAAAATATTAAGGGTGACCGTCCCTTCCAGCACCCTTCGGTCTATCCCCCTTGTAACAAAGATGCCATCGACCATGCCGGCTAAGATAGGATCGGCTTTTATTCCTTGTAGTATATCTCAATGTCAATCAGATACTTATTTCCAGTCTCATGGCTCCGTATAGGTAAGATTATGGAGAAGTATTTAATTTGAATTGATATTTTTTTGAATATGAATACGTTAATTTTTTTAAAAGAAAAAAATAAAAATACAATAAGTTTAAAACTCACATAAATAAACTTAATTCACACATATTACTATAAAATAAAGACATGAAAGCTAACTTCTAGATCATAAATAGGACCATACAAAAATAAAACAACTCGTATTAAAATTCAGTTTGAAGGTTTAAAACAAGAAAATCAACAGGATAATAGAAAAAATCACCATCTTGATTAGTTGTGATTAGGTCAAATTTAACCATAATAAAAAATTAAATAGAAAAAGAGCGGTCAAATGGCAGAGTGAGAAAAAAACTTGTCAAAAGACAAAAGAAACATACCAAAAGAAAAAAAAATATTACAAAGATATAATTATTAAATTTAAAAACCAAAAAATAAAGAGCTAAACAAAGAAAAAAATTATCGACAGTGGACAATTAAATCAAGAAAAAAATACAATTGTCAAAGAAAAATGACCGTTAGAGTTATTAATTTGATTTGAAATTTAATTAGTAATTCTCAAATAATTTAAAAATAAAGATGTATTAAATATTAAACTCACTTCAACCCAAAACCCAAAAAAAACATCATAATTTTTTTAACAAATTTTAATCTTAACTCTGCTTAGAGGTAAAAGAAAAAAAAATTTAAGAAAAAATATGGTACTTTTATCGATTTTAAAATTTATGACTTAAGAAAATATAAATAAATAAAGATAAATAATTTAACCAACGATTAAATTTCTTAAATAAAATAAAAAATACATACATGAATAGTAACATTTTTTTTATTCCCTGACATTTAGATGAGAAAAATGGTGGTTAAAAAAGGAAGTAGGAAAGCGAAACACGAGGCAAGGAACTCGAACAATGCGGGAATTAATAAGATATTTACGTCAACGCCTCAATTGCGTTTCTCCATTCACTAATTCTTAATACCTTTTTTACTTTTGTTTTTCCCCTTCGTTTCGCCGCTTCCCCAAACATGCAAAACTGAAGATTTTTCTCGACGAAAATCAATCGCCATTATTTTAAATGCTTCGCCGTCTTTTCTTCATTTCTTCTCGTTAGGAATTTTATAGGGAATCGAAGAAAATGTCATGGATAAGAACGGCTGTTAGTAGAGCCAAGATGATCCATAAACGCACCGTCTTGAGTGTCGCCGATTCCGTCGTCTTCGGCGGTGCCAAGATGATCCATAAACGCATTGTAAATCTCACATTTCTCTCAATTTCACTCGATTCCGTTTCTAGGCATTATATACCAGTTCGAATATTTTGAACCTGCATATCGGAACTAGCATTTAGTGCCTTAGCTAATTAGTTATGGTGACAGGTTACAATAGTTTGATGAATCAGTTAAAACGCTTCCAAGTTTATTTGTGAGTTTGATGCAATTCAATTTTAACAGAAAATTTTGATTTGTTTATTTTACGTCAATTATCAGGCGTCTAGGAAAATGCAGAATCTTCGAATAACGGTAAAGAGACTTGAAGAAGTTTCGGTGTCATGTAAAGGAGTTGAAAGGGTTCAGCTTTTAAGACGATGGCTGGTCGCCCTTAAAGAAATCGACAGATTATATAACGATCAAAATAATAAAAAAGATATTAGTAATGATGATGATGATGATAATAACATTACTAAAGACAATAACAACAGTGGCAGCTGCGACACTACTGCTAATGATAATCACGAAGACAATGTCGACCAGTTTTCTATCGAAGAGATCAAGGATTCAACCCAAAAGCCAACTTTGGTCAGTAATCCTTTATTATCAGTAGTAATTATATATATTTATATAGTTGTTGATGTATGAATATTTTGGTTGTTGATTATAGGTGTATTACTATGACCCTGAAATCGGGGAACCAATGAATTTTCGGGAGGTTTTTCTGTATAGTCAAGCTCTTGAAGGGATGACATTGTCGATGGTAAGTTCTCAGTTCTCCATGATTAATGCCAATGTTTCCTTTTGGTTGTTTGCATTGGAAATGACTTGTAAAAGTTAATGGAAAAGAATTAACGGACACAAGTGTGGTTTATGTATCATGGTCACGAATTTGTACTTGGACTATCATAAAAATAATTGAATAAGGCTGTGCTTGAACTAGGACTATGAAGCTTGTTAAATCTAGGGAGTTCGGTAAAGTATGTGTGTATATATATACCTAAACTTTTACTTATTTTGATGTCTTAGTTTAATTTATTTCTGTTGCTTCATTGGCTTGTCCTGTACATGATGGAACAATACTTGATTCTCTTGTAAGTAATTTGCATTCTTGCTAAAAAGAAGGATCATCAACTGATATCTGTATCACTACATTAGGCCATCTCTAGCGGGACTACAATTTATATTAATTATCGATGCCATATCGACATGTATTAATAGATTGATATACTGATTCATATAGCAGTTAGTGTATGTAGTAATCATTTAAGAACAAGAAAAATGAGTTTCATATTTGTCTGGTGGTTTTGGCAATCTTCATTTTAGAAATCTGTAGCAGTATTATATTCAGGTTTTTTTTGTTAAAGCAACATTTAGTATCTGAACTTGGCTACTTTTCCCAATTTGGTCCCTAAACTTTTTCTGGTCCACATTAGTCCCAAAACTTAGCAACTTTTCCCAACTTGGGCCCTGAACTTGGATTCCCATTAAGGACTGAAATGTGTGATGAAATTCAAGTTTAGGGATCAAGTTGGGAAAAGTTGCTAAGTTCAGGGACTAATATGGACCAAAAAAGTTCGAGGGATCAAGTTGGGCAATGTTTCCAAGTTAAGAGACTAAATGTTGCTTTATCCTTTTTGTTTCCGCTGCACTTTCATGTTACTTTGCCTGCTTTGCATATTTGGGCTTTGTATTTGCCTGATCGATTGAGTTTAACCGCAGGGTAACTCTTTTGTATGACTCAGATTCTTGAAGCACCAAATGAGGAAGAGGCTTCATTATTTATGGAAATACTTAGGTGATTTTTCCAACTCTTTTTGTTGCTTTTGAGTGTTTAAAAGTTATTTCCCGGTCAATTATACGGAGATAAGAGAATTTGTTTATAAGAATCATATGTTTTGTGCCTTGCTATTATTCGAATTCCAAGTAAAGTGCATTGGTTTGGTCATATACAGGATCTGTATTGCAGGAGGGAAGGAAGTTCATGAGAATGTAATGAGCAACATAATGAACTTAGCAGTGACATTCTCAAACTATCATGAGGAAGTATTGGTAAGCACGTTGCATATATGTTAATAAAAGATTAGATTTAATCTAACATATACATACATACAGTCTTATTCATTTTAGCTTAATCTAACATATACATACATACACACATACATATACATACATATATGATTTCTTTATTCTTGTCTCTATTATTTTTTGCAGATAAAACGAGAAGAATTGCTCCAATATGCTCAAGCTGCAATTAAAGGGCTCAAAATAAATGTTGGTCTTGCAAGGTGATTAATGAGTCTATAACACACACACATATGTTGGTATGTTTATAATGTTTAATCCAGACGTTTTCCCCTTACAACATCCTTGATCTTTTATTACAAAGCGTTGTCATTTTGAGACATGGTATTTGTAATTGATGTAAGTATATATCTAAGTATCTTGAATCTTAAAGGGGTTTGATTCTTGGTTTCTTGTTATAAAGCTCATGAAAACCCAGGTCTGAATGTTGATCTTTCTATTAATATCATTTTATTTATTTATTTTGTAATACAGATTTACTATCTTTTCTTCTCATGTTTAAGCAATCATTAACATTTTTGAACATATTTAGTTGTAATAAAATAGGAACGGAATGTAATCTTTTTCCCTCCGCTTGTTTCTCCGTCTGCTATCAGAATAGATGCTGAGGCCTGCAGTCTAAAGGAAAAACTTGGTGAAATGAAGGTACTCCAGAACTCTTCGAGTGAAGGTCATGGAGAATTTTCTGAAAAACAAAGTGCTGCAATGATAGAGGTGAAATCTTATAAACTATTAGTTGCAGTGAAATCCTAATATTCATTTTAGCTCTCTTGGCTGTCATTTTTGTATATTTCACTGATCCACAGGTATAACTGTTAGTGCTTAGCATCTAATGATTCAACAAGCTAAATGTTCTGATCTTTCTTTGTAGGCTCTTAAGGAATCTCTTGGCTTAATCAGGCTATATTCCAGATTGGAGGCACTGTTACTAAAGAAAAAATCTTTAAGCAATGGGGATACTCCAAAACTTCATGCTGAAAAGGTACCATTCTTCCACCTCATATCGCCTGTTTATGATATATAGCAATTAGTGAACTTCAAAGTATTCAAGATTTCTGGCTAGAAACTAGTGCTTCTCTTTCAAACATGGACAAGAGCACAGGGGTGGATCCAAAGGGGGCAGGCCAGGGGGCCTTGGCCCTCCTTGGCTCCTATCCAGAAGTCTAGGACCTTAGTAATTGTCTTGCATATATTTTGGCTCCCAAAACTTCATATTTGATCCTCCTCTTTTATTCCATCTCTCAATATCAAATTCTTGCCATCCCCACAATGCAAGATTCTTGGCCTTGTCCCCGACTCTAAGGTCTTTTTGTTAAGAGCTTAATGCAATCCTATTATACAGCAAGTGACTGTTATCTTCTGTATTGTTTTGCTGCTAATTTCACCTGTTCCACTATGTTATTCTAATGAAATGTATTTTTTACAATCGCTTCTTGGAAAGATCTGTTTGGGAAACCAAAATCCATTCAAAGGTAAATTATTTATAAGCTGCTGAAAAAGAAGATGAGAACACCAGAATGATGTCATAGTTTTCTGCTTACCTTTACTGTTAATTAGCTATTATAATTTATAACATATGTTCCATTTTTGTTGCAGGTCGATAAATTAAAAGTTTTATCAGAATCTCTTGTTAATTCAACATCAAAGGCTGGAAGGCGCATTTTAGATCAAAGGTTTTAAATAGAACTTAACATTTCCTGCTTGGAATATTCTAAAACAATTTAGTTCCCTTTCACCTTTTTTATGTGCACTAACCTTTCAAGGCTTACTGACATTGTGTTACTTAGATTGATAATTGGATCATGTTGATTTTAGGTTTTATTTTTAGAAGTTATTGGAGTGAAATGAACCTATCATGTTGATTAGGTTTTATTTTTTATAGTTATTGGAGTGAAATTAAAACTTGGTCATGCATGTGTATCAGATAAACTATCTCATATATGAGTACTGGATATTGGCACTTTAAGAAACATAAAGATTAGGAGCTAAAATGAAATGAACTAAAACTAACATGAACCTGGGAATTTGCTTGAGGTAACCAGTTGTGCTGGTTAGGTTCTCATTATCATGCAACGGCAAATGAAATATTCCTATATATGTCAAATAAGGGAAATACATTCATACATTTATGTGTTTGAAAGGCTTTTCACTGTTTCCTTATTAGTTTCGATTGGATTTTCTGTTCATTTTAGCTTTTTTCTTTTCTTTTCTTTTCCCTGTGTTGAAATCAGGGTTCAGAAAGAAGAAGCAATTAGCTTTCGTATTGCTAAAGCCAACGAAGTCAGCCAACAAGAGAAGGTATAATTATCAAGGGAAGCTATTTTCCTTTCTAATCAGAATATCAAATGAAGAACTTCACATAATCATTCACTTTGAATGCTTCCTTCCTAAAATACATGGAGGGCATTGATCTCAAGGCAATGCCTATTCTTCCCTTCTCTTTATCAACTCAATAGGGACTTCAAGTTTTCCAATTATTTTCTGTGGATCAGTGGTGCTTTTCAACTGATTTCTGATGTAACATTTGCAGATTGAACAAAATTTTCCTCTTTTTTCTTTTTCAAAAAAGTTTCTTTCTTTACTACAAATATGGAATATCAAAGATAATTGATATTGAAATTCCCAGGAACTGGAAGCTGCGATTCTAGAGCTTGAGAAGCAAAAGGATGAACTTGAAGCTGAACTTAGAAAGGTTTATCTTTAATACTTATACTTCTTGGAAAACTTATTCTTTTCTGAATTGTTTATCATCTGTCATTACATAGTTAAGTTTCAGTTTTACCCTTTTATTTCGTCTTTTAGTTTATATATCTGATCCTGTATGTCAGATACCGGTATTTGTCCAATACTGGATTTTAAGAAAAATGCGAGTTGAGCATAGGATATATTAGCTTGAAGGGGTTTATCCACATTTTCCAGAGTGGGATTATGATATGCTTATGAATCTGGCTCAGGTCAATGCATCACTTATCTCTGCTCGTATATGCCTTCGCAATGCCAGGGAAGAGCGAGAGCAATTTGATGCTGCCAGTAACCAGGTTCTATCACAACTGGCATCAAAGGTATAATTGCTTTTAAGTACCAATTAGATTGATACACTTTTTAAAGTAGTACTCTCTCTCTATTCATATTCAGAAAATTGCCTTTTGTTTCCCCTGTTCATAGGAAGAGGAAATCTCAAGATCGATTGCTTCATGCCGAGTAGAAGCAGACGTTGTTAACGCTTGGATTCATTTTCTGGAAGATACATGGTTTCTCCAAAACACCTACCTTGAGCAAAAGGAGAAGCAGGTCAAGTATGTGCATCTCCTTTCCTCTAACCACCTATTGAATTGATGCTACCACTTCTATTGACTATATATCCCATCGTTACTCGAACCCGAGTGTGATTGTCGGATAAAGAGTATGCTGACCAACATAGATTTATCCTTTTTAAAACAAGAGATGGTTGCAATATCACCGAGTTTTATATCTAACTCTGGATTGATGCTACCAATTCTATTGACCATTTATCCCTATGTTACTCCAACCCGGATGTGTGTGTAGGACAAGGGTATGTATTCAACCGAGGTAAGTTAAATTTTTAAGTTTTTGCATGTATTCGGAAAGTACTTGGAGTGCTATGCCCCATGTACTCCGCACACAGTTGATTCAAAATAGATCAAAGGGTCTAAGCAACATAATTTATCCGTTTTAAAACAAGGAATAGTTCCAATATCACAATCTTATCATATCTAACTCTGAAATTTTAAATGCTTACTTAGAGTTTTGATTTTTTGTTACTTACTTTTTCATTTGCTAGTGGTGAACTAGAGAGATATGGAGAATATTTTGTGAATCTGGTCACTCAACTTCTAATTGCTTACAAGGTATTACTCTTCCAGGAAAGCTTGTCAAAAACTTAATGATATCCAGTAATTCCTATTCATTTTCAAGGAGTCTTTTGCAACATATATCCCTCGTTTTTTATTTAGTTTCTATCCCTATATTCTTAAAGGAACAACTCAGGCCTTCCCTCTCAAGAATGGGGCAACTGGTGGTGGAGAACTTGGCCTCAACTGAAAGGTATAATTCTTTGTTTGTTTTTTTTTTTTTTTCAAGTTTTCAGTTTTAGATTAAGTCAAGCTTTGTACGATTCTTTTAATCAATCAGGTCAGGAGAAACAGCTAAGGATGAATCTCAAAAAGGTCTTAACCAAAGAAGAAGTCTTGAAGAAGAATATCTGAGCCTTGAATCCAAAGTATGTATCAATCTCATATATATATACATATGCAGAATGCAAAATATCAATTTTATCATATTAAGAGATAACAATGTTCTGTTTCTTTTATTATTATTAACTACACCAAACATCCCAAACTATAGCCCAGATTTTAAATTGGTCTTTAAACTTCAAAACATGCTAATTGAATCCTCAAAGTATCAATATCTTATCAATCAAGTCCTTCCTCCAACCTTGTCGTTAGCCTGGGCATTAAATCCCAACTCTGATCTGACGTGAAGCATATTTGAAATAAATCAAATTCTAAACACGTGTGCACTATTATACGAAGAGCTTGGATCTTACATGTTTTAAAAGAAAAAAAATGTATTCATTACAATTTGATAGGTGCAAGCTTACGGCTAGGCTGATGGAAGGACTTGATTAATGCGATACTGATACTTTGAGAATTTAATTAGAACACCTTCAAGTTTCAGACCAATTTATAATTTGAATCGTAGTTTGGGTCTGATGGAATTAACCTTTTGGTGGTTATCTCTTCTTCTTTTTTCAGTTTGTAAGTACCTTTAGTGTAGTGGGTTCAATGAAAACACAGATTTGTTCCCCAACTGAAGGAACTTACAGGTAAACAACTCTATCTTGTTTTTCTTTTTTCTTTATGAATGTAGAACTGTATTACATTGCATTCCCATTAATGTTTACTTGGCCACCATCCAGGAAGAAAGATGACAGGCTGGATGAGCTATTTGATGATCTTGAAAGCATAAGGGAAGCATTTGAATCCATTAAAAGAACAACTTTAAGTCTTGAAAATCCAATCCTAATGTCAGGGTCACCATCCACCAATAAGTTGCCGCTGATTCCGTGGACACGATTAAAGTCTTCCTTAAATAAAGCGGATCAAAAGGAGCTGAAATTCGAGTTGGAACATGACGACGAAGAGAGTTTAGAGTATGAAACGGATAAAATCGTAGAATGGGAATATGATGCATTAATGCCCAACTAACCAACCAAATACTTGCCTATTTTATCTGGTCTGCATTATGAAGCTAACCCTTATTGTTTCAAAAGGTTAGAAAAAGGAATTGTGTGAGATCACTTGTTACTTAAGCAAAAGCTTCCATTAGAGAAACTCATAGTTCATTCACTGTATTTGTAATGTCAAATGTTGTGTATATTCTTCGGTTTTTGTTTTATATACTGAAATGTATAAATAACTCTTTAACAAATGTAACTCATGTATTTTTTTTAAATCAAGCTGTTCTTGATGTTCTTCAAGCTCTATGATTCTAGCATTTCCATTGTCCAACTTTTTTATGTTAAATTTGTTAACAATTCACAAGGGGTTGTTTTCTATATTAGTCCTTGAGATTATCAAAAAAATATACATAAGTTTATTGTTAACAAATTAAGTTTAAATAAAAGAATAATTAAACTACTTAAAAAGTTTCACTATGATCACAATTTTTTAATTACCATAATAAGTACATAATTTTACACATAGTTATCCACGATATGAAAACAATGAGAAGTTCATAAATTGGCAAAAAATAAAAACACTTTTGTTTATGCTGTAGATTGGAAAACTATAATGGTTAGATAACTAATACAGATGCTCAAAATTAGTATCTTTGAGTTTTCAATTAATTGTGAAAAATAAGGTTTACATAACAAATTGACTCTTATTGAATTATGTGATAATTAACTAAACTTTTAAGTGAAATGTTATCTTATTTGAATCTTGATTTGAAAATTCGTAATCAAATAGGCCCTTGAAACTTGATTATATAATTTTCAAATGTCATAAAGTCAAAAAATACCCTTAACATTTGACTGAATAGTCATTTTGCTCATATTTTTTTTTGAACCAATTTAATCATCAACGTTTTATTTTGGGTCAAAATGGTCCATCTACGAATGAAAACTGTTAGTCAACTAACGATAAATGACACATCAGAAGAAAAAAATATTTTATATTTTATAAAATTTTATAAAAATATTTTTTGACTGATGTGTCATTATGTAAAGTCAGCATATTTGTCAGTATGACACTGCTATCGCGACGTGCAGTGTCATGTAGGTTTGCCATGTTGAAACTGTTTTTATTTGTAGATGAGCTATTTTGACTCAAAAAGAAACGTTAGGGGTTAAATTGGTTCAAAAAATAAGGCAAAAAAACTATTCAGTCAAATGTTGAAGGCATTTTTTGACGTTACGCCTTTTCAAATAATGATTCGTTTAAGATTTTTTTTTCAATTTTAGAGACTTATTAGACCGTTAATTTTTGCAGTAGTAGGGGTGTATACGTTCGGTTTCGGTTTAATTCGGTAAGCTATTTTAGTAACCATCGATGTTCGATTTGGTTAACCTCGGTTTTCAGTTTTTCCATAAACGTTAGTTTTTGAAATTTTGTTTTGACAAAATAGCTTTATTTGATGACTTTTAAACATTAAAAAGTTAGAGTTTTAAAGTATTTTTCATAAATATTTATTAAAAACTTAATTTTTAAGCAAAAAATAATAATTAAAAATGCATCTATAGTATTGTAAGTATAAAATATTTATTTTTACATTATAAAAAAAATTATAAATTGAATAAAAAATCAAATTCGGTTTAATTCAGTTAACTACGGTTCATAAACTTATGAACTATAAACCGTCCAAACGCCTCAATTCGGATCAATTTTCGATTTTGCGGTTAACCATGCTCAGCCCTAGTCAATAGAAACAACACTTCACTCATCGACTATTAACTTCTTTAATTATCACCTATTTTTTTATAGGAGTCAATTTATTATATAAACAGAAAAACAAAAGTTAAATACATAAACCGAAATTTGCAACCATTTCATAGATATAATTGTGACTCTTTTCTAGTTTATTTAATTTTGTTGTCATTTTTTGTTCCTTTAATAAAAAATACTTATTTTTATAAAAAAATCATAAATATATATTTCAATTTTATAAATATTTTGATTACAAACTTAATTTGTAAAAGATAACTATTGTTTTGAATAGCAAAAGCCCTTTATTTAAATATTGTCTTATTATTAAAAAAGTGCTTTTGTACAAAACCATATGCAATCTTAAGCAGATCCTAATACAAAATTACTAGCAAGTATTTAATTTAAACGCATTCTGAAATGAGAAAACCATATTATAAGTGCTCAAACTGATGTTCCAGGAACAGTAATAAAGGGCCAAAAACGATGCTCATAACTGCTTATAAACCAACAATTCAACTTTTTGAACTTAAATAAACTAAAAATAGTTGGGGGAGGGGAAGATAGGTTCGATTACACTTTGATGGCATATTTCCTTGGTGGGAAATACATCTCCTTCTTCTTTTCCCGCTCCGTCTTCAAAGACACCTGCATATAAACCCAGACAATCAAATTAGAAATCTGAATAGTATCAGAGTAAGTACCGCAACATCAAGAAGGGCAAAAATAAAACAACCGAGCATTCAATACTACAGTCCTCAAATTTAAATATAACATCAACACGACGAATACCAAAGTCACAAAGCATAACCTAGGGTTAGTATGCATGAGGACTCTAACTGCTGAATTCATTGGTTAAACAAGTATCAATGTCGGTATTTAATTCCCGCATTAGCTCAACATTAAATTTCCTAAGTAGTTAACTGGTTGGTAGATAATGTAGTTCAAATACATACCTTCTCAAGTGAACCATCAAAAAACCTACGCTCCTATAACAAGATCTTAAGAGTTGGGATTACAAATAAATATTGTCCATACCCATTCAAACCAAAAGACAAACTAATATCAATTGGCATTTAAAAGATATGCCTCCCTTTTCAGGCTAGGCTCAGACATTTTCAATCCCTCCACTCCGCTCTTTACTACTAAATACCCAAAGGTGATCGAAAATCTCTTGGCCCCTAAGTGGCTGGACTCTTCATTTTTCTTAAAGCACTCATATCCGACACTAGTGTTTGACACTTGGATATGAGAATATGACCTCAAGGATCCTCGGAATACATAGAAAAAAAATTAGAAAAATTTAACCATACCCGTGTAGAGTACATACACATATCTGACAGATGCACAGGTAACATAGGCTCCTAAAACTATATTCAAAGTTTTGGCATCACCGTAAACAAAGACAGCTACCTGGCATTGTCTTCCAAGAGTTAATATCACAAATTCACCATACTCTCATTCTTTGCATATACACATAGCCTTCAAGTGTTCAACCAACAAGATTCCAAATACCAAAAAAAGTGAAAACAAAAACTAAAAGGACCTGGTGTTTGGTAAGGCGGCGGCGAATGGCACGAGTCTTCTTGGGACGGAGATCCAAAGGGAGGAACTTCTTCTTCTTATAAGCTTCTCTAAGAGCCGATTTCTGTTTCTGCGAGATCACCGTCAAAACCTGCGCGATTGATAACCTCACAACTTTTCTGCAGCCAAATAAATAATAATTATATAATCATATAGTTCAGGATCTAATAAGAGGTATCCGGAACTAAAGTGAAAGGGGCAAATGTGAAATGGTGAATTCCTTGCATCTTGGAGAGCTTGTTAGGGGCACCGCCGGTGACCTTAGCGACGCGAAGGAGAGCGAGCTCTGCTTTCAAGTCCTTCAATTGGCTTAGTAGCTCCGTCTTTGACTTGTTCCTTAACTCGTGAACCTTTATCCTCGCTTCCAAACCAAAAGAAGAACAACATTTACAGCGAATTAGCCATTGAAAATCACTTCCAAATTAAAAAAGAGCTGAATTTGATGTTGTTCCTCTTACCCATTGTGAATTTTGCTGCCGCTGCTGTACTGAACTCTTCCTTGAAACCCTAGAAATTTGGAAGGTAGAATTAGAGAGTAAAACCTTTGATATGTCGAATTAAGGCTTTTCTTTATTTGGGCATCCTCTTTCGGCCCAAGAATACTATTTCATTTCGGTTGGGATTAGGCATGGTTTGTATGACCCGTTGGGCTCCTTCGGACAGAATATTTTAGCTTCGGAACAGCCGAACTTGAATTTAAATTAAACAATTAAATTATTATAAATATATCAGTATCTTTTAATATTTTATAGGATATGTACTTTTGATTATCAGCCTTAATTTTTTTTGCCCGCTCAATTTTTTAAGATTTTTCTTTGATTAATTTAGACTGACTCGAGTTATACATCTAGTTATAATGGATAACTCTTTCAGCGAGTATTTTTTGTATATACAGTCTTAAACTTCGAGACCTGGTTGAGTGATATCAAACTATTTAAATTACATCAATTTTAAAAAAAAATTGCTTACCACCTAGACCAACCCTCGTTGTAACCCTTAATATTTAATTATACATAGAATGTAAATTTAGTTCATGCTCTCTAATTTTATCATTTTAAATCTTTTTAATTTAATTATGTTATTTTGTATTATTCTCATTATTACTAAAGTTTTAAAATTCAAAAATATAAAGATAAAACTGATTAAATTAAAACATAATAATTAAATTTACAATTTATATATCATACAAAGACTAGTAACAAGATATAACAAATACAAAAATTTTCGAATTTGCTGAATGGCTAAAAAAGCTTATATTGTTTTATTTTATATAAATTTAATAATGATATTTATTTTAAAACTGTAATATCTTACTACTTGATAAACAAAAATTAAAAATACAAAAACTCTTAGAATTGAATTCATCCATAGCCAAAAGTAGTTGGAAAAGCAAAGGAAAAGAAAAAAGAGAGGAAAGGCATTGATTTGTCGAAGCATCTGATTCCACTTAATATGTGAAGGAGAATTTAAGGGGGGAAAAAACTAAAAATAAAATTTCCAAAGTTGTGTATTACTCCAATGTCTGGTAGCATATGTTCTACAAGAATCTCACTAAAATCATGGGATGTTCTAAATTCTTTTTCAATTTCCGTTTGTTTTATTTTTGTTTTTTTATTCCATACTCTATAATTTGAATTCTAATATTTTTTTGACAAATCCTAAATTTAATTTGAATTCTAATATTATAATTGAAACAAATTGAGTTGTAATTTTTTTATAATAAAATTTAATTCAGATTAATCGATCAAAATATTAAATATCAGTTATTATAAAATGAATTCAAACCTTCTATAAATCATTTAGATATGGAACACAATTTTTTTGACAATGTCTAAATCTAATCTTAATGCTACATAGAAGAAAAAAGAGGGAATTCTAGAGGAATGAATGGTGTGCACCAGCTTAATCAACGGACCAAATAAACATAAAATTTTTAATTCTTCTTCAACACACCCTACGAATTGTGATTAAAATAATAAGAATCTAAAATGACTATTTCAAAAACTAAAAAATCAAAACCAGATGATGAAAACAGAAAGTAAACTACATCTTAAATCATATAATCCCAAAATTACAAATAAAACTGAATTTCTTAATTGCGCTCTTGGTTCTTTAGGGCTTTGCCCTTACTAATCTAAATCGATTCGCATTGCACATCTATTTTTGGTGAGTGAGTTTTTTAATAATTTTTTTTGTATATACAAGATCTCGAACTCGAGACGTACTTAAATAATATCAAGCTGCTTACTATTTGGATTAACACTTAAATCAAAATAACTTAAAATTTTAAAATCCAAGTCTAGTCAACCCAATCATCCCGTGCTTTCTATCTCGTCTCAAAGGCCTTCAATCCTAGCATTTACTAGTTAGTTGCAGCCACTCGTATTACGGCCTCCTTTGTACCGAGAAATCAATAACTTTGAACATAAAAGCAGAAGAACCAATATTTTTGTTGGAATTTGCCCTATTCCACTCTCTTATCATGCAGATTCTTTAAACCACTGGTTACCCTCGAGTGCTATCAATTTCCAAACTCAAAGGAAAAAAAATGAAACGAATGGACATTTTCTGCGCATCCCAAGCATCAACATCCATATATTTAAGCATGGACGAAGCAGCCCCACCGTCTTCTTCCTTAGCGTTGGCCATTCAACTCGGTGGTCGAGCCATTGACCGCCACAATCCCATCATTCGAGACGTTAAAAGATTCAGCACAAATCCTTTGCCTTCCAATCAGATTAGCCTTAGGAAGAATGGAACAGGGAGCAAGTCAAAAAATGATCACAAAAAGAATTCCTCCTCTGTTTTTGCCAAGTCCAATGACCAAAAGAAGAAGAGCTCGACTAAGAACAGTTCACTAAAGCCAACAACTGGTAATGGCAAGGCCATGGGGATTGATCTTGTCACCCCTCCTGGTTCCTCACGGTATCTATTGGGTGACTCTGTTTTTTCCGATGGAATGTCCGATTATGATCCGGTTTGGGCATTGGTTCCTGCTGAAAAAAACAAGGTTCAAGCCATAACACAAGATCAATCCATCGTTTCGAAGCCATCTTCCCCCTCTTTCAATGAGAAGCCTCCTACAGACCAGGTTTGCTCTTTATGTGTTTGATTCTATGCTACTCAGATTCGGTTACCAAGTATACGTATATGATGTTCAAATTTTTATGCACTAGAAGAATCCTTATACGTTATATTCCTGTACTGATGTTTAAATACGTGACGGATACAATTATCAAACACAAAATTTTCAAGAACATGGGCTTATTTTTTTATCTAATCGCTTCGTAATCTTTCAGACCCTTTTAAAACCTGTTAACAATGTTCAAATTTCCAAATGATTTCAGGTTGTGGTTTTAAGGGTATCATTGCACTGCAAAGGATGTGAAGGAAAACTGAGGAAACATCTATCAAGAATGGAAGGTGTTATCTCATTTCACTGTTTGTACGTTTGGTTAGTTTGGAGTAATCCAAGTTCTAAAATTTTTCGATCATTTTCCGTTAGAATTATTTCAAGTTCATATTTGGATTAATCACATCGTGTTTGTGTTCTAGCTGGGTGGATTCCGATCATTACTCTCCTTTAGTATATGTTTAAACCAAAATTCCAACTGTCAGTGTTTATCTTTTGACGACCTTTGTCATCTATTGTCACCATAATTTACTTACAACTCGACTTTTTTTTTCTTTAATTTATGCTATGATCGGACCAGGTGTGACATCCTTTAGCATCGACTTCAAGGCGAAGAAGGTGACGATCGTCGGAGATGTGACGCCGTCAATTGTCCTTGCTAGTGTGTCGAAGGTGAAGAGTGCACAATTTTGGACATCCGCAACACCAGCTCTTGCCGCAACCAATTTTTCAGCCATGAAATGATGTAATTAAGTGTCAATCTTTTCTAGGACTTTGGAGGAAGAAATGTTAAGAAATTAGACTACTTTTGGATGTGAAACCGATGAATTTCAGTGTCCATATGGAACTTGGTATTGTAAGCCGAATCAGATTCACCGTTGCTTTGAACAAAGTAAAAAGAAAGTAGTGGAGAACCATTCTCTCTTTTTCTCTCTACTATGTTCTTTGATACTCTTCCTTTTCATGTTTAGATAAGGTTTAATCGTAAAATAAATATTCAAATTGTAGCCATTTTTAGTTAGTTGTTTAAACTATTTTTTAAGTAAAATAAGTGCCTAACATTTCATTACCTTATTCAAATAATTTTTTTTTGTAACGGCCGTTAAAAAGTTTTGTCCTCCTACATGACGTGACTTTTTTTTAGTTTTCTAAAAATCACAAAATTTTAATTTATTTCAAGGAAGCCCTCAAAACACATCTCCCTTACCGTCCAACATCCTCTACACGTCTTAGGTTCACCATTCAACACTCAAGCCACGCGTACCTCACCGGTTGGTATCCCCACCCTCTAGTCGTCGGTCAGAACTCAATAAATCTATTTTTTCTTCATTGTTTAATATTCGTCGATTTAGACTATGGGATAATGAAATTTTTAGTCGTGGTGATCTGAAAAAGACAATAGTGACTAGTGGCGGTTGAATCGACGTGAGAAGGGAGGAATTTAGGGTTAGGATTTGGAGTTTCTTAAGAAAATTAAAGATTTTACTTTTTTATAAAATTAATTTTTTTTTCTAATTTTTAAAAACTAAAAAATAAAGAAAATAATATAAATAGGTCACATGTCATGTTTTAATTAGATAATGAATTTTTTTTACGATCATGATGGAAAACCCTTATTTGAGTAACGAAACGAAGCTTTAGGCACCATTTTGACCCGGAAAATAGTTTAGTCACCTAACTAAAAAGCAGGGTATAGTTTCGGCAGTTTTCTAACGGTTAAGCCTTTCGATAATATGTGTTCTACTTTAATACAATATATTTTTAATAATATTATTAATAAATTTAAATTGATAACAATATTAATAATTGTTGAGAGAGGGAGCCACGAATGCCGAACATGGACCATTAAATGGACATGTATTACACCAAAGCCAACAACTAGTTGGTTTAGTGAGATGAGGCACTAGATTTCCTACGCAAGGTCAAGGGTTCGAATCTTGACATTGCGAATTGAGCAAATTGGATTGGGATAGTCTTCTCCATAACGAATCTCTGCATTAACCGATCCGAATTAATCAACCAATGCTCATAAATTGGATGCCAATAGTTATAAAAAAAGAAGCGATAGCATGATTATTTTTAATATGAGAAAATTATTAAAAATAATCTACACCGTCATTTTAACACCAGAAGTTAACCACAATATTATCAGTTTAAACCAACTTATCATATTATAGAAATAGTCAAATTATGATAAAAATGTATTGAATCTAAATTTCAACATAATATATGAACTTAAACCAAAATTAGACTGAAAAATACTTTTTTACATCTCAGAAGGAAAATGTTGAAAAGAGTAAATAGCATGATATGCTTAGATCATTCAATCATATTTGCATTTTTACCGACGTGGCACTACCTCAGTTGCTTGTTCATCCATTAACTATCTCTATGACCTTCATTCTCAGAATTGGTTTAGTTGGATTTATATTCATTTTCTATGGAAATTGGTAATTTCGCAGCCAAAGCTCTGAATTAATTCAATTTTCAAAGCAAAGCAAAATGGACTCTCTTACATAACAAGAAAAATGATTTGCTAATCTCCCCGGCAAAGTTGATTAAGGGCTCGTTCAGTACAAATTTTTGAACGCAAAATTCCTACCCAATTGGCCGTTTGAGAGAAGCTAAGAAAATCAGTCGTGGCGTAACGTCAGTTTGGAGCACAAAATCAGGTAGAAAATGAAAATGGGGCAACGCTCGTTTAACGCTCAAAACACAGCTTGTTTCAGCACTGCTCGGTTGGCACTCCAACGCCCATTGGAGAAGCTGTGTTGAACCCAACCTAAACCTAATTTCTCCTCTTCAAAAAGAGATGCAAAGGTTGATTTGTAGCAGCACATGAAAGGAGGATTTTAACAGTCTCAGTCAGAACCACAAATTCATGAATTTTCATGTCTGATTACCATTTTCTAACATGAAAATATTTTCTTGTCCGATTTATTTTGCTTTCTTGAAATCAATCTCTTTTATGGCGAATACTTGTAAAGACTTTCGTTTCTTTGCATGAATAAGTTTGGCACTGCCTTGTTAACCATGCAAATGACGGAACAAGCAACTAAAGAGGTATAAACCTGTCAAATTAGGCACAGGTGCAGTAACAAAAGGCCTGCATTGATTTCAAGTTTACAATTGACACCAGGTTCCGAGTTTAAATCCTAGACAACCCTTCAAGGATTTATTTATAACTGGGAACAAGCAAGAGGAATTCTTAATCAAACATGTCCATTGAAAATGCACCGCATTGAAATAGCAGATACTCGGCAACTAGCCAGCCATGAACTCAATATATACCCGACTCCATGAAAGTGATCCAACAGCCATGAACTCAAACACAAGCAATGTTTAACACTGAAATTCCTTCGACAACATCCAATCTCATGTACGCATAAAGCACATATTTTACCTGCCCTTCCAAGCATAAAACATTGTAACTGCCAAAGAAATGCAATCATGAGGGGGAAAGAAAGGAAGGGTTTAGCCATCCGCAGCTGAAAGAGATTTCAGCCAACTAACACTTAAATGACTAAATGGCATCCCCAATTTAAAAAGAACAAGCGCAAAATACACGAGGCACTGTTATCACTTAATTTATGCTTGAAGCAAGAAGCCAAGAACCATCAAAGGCTCTTAAATGCAGCTCATCACTCACATGAAAAAGAAAAGAAATGACATTGACCCTTATTCAGAAAGAGAGTTATGGCACAGAACTCTTGTTTCAAGTTAAACGGAGTGCAGTGTCCCGCATCACATTCACAGGTAAATTTCCCTCTACAGGGCAGAGTGTGGAAATCACTACAGTTAGACGACTTCTTGATCAAACATAATCTAGCTCACCCTCCAAGTGGGGGTATAGATTCTCCGAGTTGTGATACATTTAAGATAGGGGAAATTCTAGCATTGAAAATCCCTATTCTTATAGAATACTTCAAATAACTAGTTGAACATAACTATTCTTTGTAAGAATAACCTCCTCTTATGAAAAGAAGGGTCCGAATAAGACAGAACTGGGCATCCTTCTCATCCCTCTAAGGAAGTATAGGGTCGTGAAACAATTCCGTCATTCAGTCAAAGGGGATAGTTAGAGTTCGATGTTGCAACTACCGTAACACCAGCATAGATTAGCTACTAGGAGTACAAAGAAACCTATACTACGGTAATCATTCCTATCTTTACTCAACAAATTATCGACCCCCAATTTGTTTAAACGCACTAAAATGCCTGCCCCCCATCAAAAACCCAAAGTGAAATTATCAATACCGTATATTATATCTTCCATAAACCACATATAATTCTATGAAATACCCTTATATAGGAAGTAATTTACAGCATTTCCTAGGTTTAATTAGATAGGTCACGAGGGAATATCGCGGCTCAGCAATGCTCATACTAAACCAAGAAAAAATATTTAATGCAACAATCAATAGAACATAAAGGCATATCAAGCTTCCTAAGATGTCCATCCAAAATTCAGGCAGAGAATGATGAAACGAACTCAATTATCGGCCTTATCAAGATGCATATTACAAGTTTACAACGCAAAATACCTACCTAAGTAACCTAACCATAAATTACTATCCAAACTATTGCCAAAACATTCAAATGTAATTAAACAAAAACAAAGGGCACCTCTTTGTAAACACCACTATTAGATGATAAACAAAGCAAATGTCTCTCAGCTCGTTCAAGCTCGTTCCCTCTCAGCCTTTTCAGCGAAAAGCTTTGTTGCCACCATATTATCGACAAAGTACTCCCTATAAGGGTGATTCCTAGGAACAAGTCTCCTAACCTTTTCAAAGTATTTCTCAGCCTCATCTTTCTTCTTCAATAAGGAGTAAATAATCCCCATACACAAATATGGCCTAAAATCCCTTGGTTCTTCCTTAACCAAACCCTCATACACCTTCAAAGCTTCGGAATGGTTCCCTTCAATGACCCGAATTTGAGCAATTAATAGCTTAAGATCTCTCAAATCTTTATTTTTCTTCTCTTTCTTACACTTCTCCATTGCCCCTTCAATTCTTTTCTCCAGCTCTTTCAATTTCTGACCCGACTCTGAATAAGCCATTACAAGGCCGTGAAAAGCCTCGACTCGAACTGGGTCTTTAGCAATTATCTCTTCGAACTCGTTCGTGGCTTGAGCGTAATCGCCACTATAGCTATGAATTTGGGCTCTTAACATTGGCCACTCGGTGTCTTCGGGTTCGAGCTCGATCAAACGGTCGATAACTTCAATAACTTGTGGGAGTTTCTTCGATTTGATTCGCACCTCCATGAGTGACTGTAGAGCTTCTATATCATTTGGGATCTGTTCCAAGTGTTCCTCGATGGTTTTTTCTTGGTCTTCCAATGAGACATTCGACTCCGTTGAGGCGCGCTCCACCGTGGGTGTTGCTGTTTGAACGGCAGCGAGCGCGGGTTTCTGGTGGAAGCGCGTGAAGAGGAGTGCTGCGGCGGCGGTTAGAGTAACGAAAGTGGTTTTGAGTAGAGGGGTCAGTGTTTGGAGAAGAGAAGGTTTGTGGGTTTGATAGAACGGAGATGATGAGGATGATGAAGCTCTGATGGAAGGTAATTTGAACGGCGATGATGACGATGAAGTCCTGAAGGTGACAGATGATGTGGGTTTAGCGAACGATGGACGGTAGTGATTGAAAGAGAGATGAAAAGGTTGGTGACGGCATTGTACTTTCGCAAAAGACTCCATTTCTTAGTGAAAAAGAGAGTTCTCTTCTTTTTTCTAAAACCCTGATTGATGATAACGCAGAGAGAAAGGGGAAAGTTCAAAACCCTTCAATCAACGAGGATGTCCAGAATTTGCGGGGTTTTCTACAGGACGACGGCGTTTTAAAGTGGGATAAGTACTTTTTGCCCTAAATTATATATTTTATTGGATAAACTACATAAATAGTTTCCAATTATAGCCGTTCTTTTCTTAAGTCTCCCGACCATAAAAAATTGCAAAATAGTCATTCGATTTTAAAATAATAAAACCATGACATGTCAATTCATCAAATTTGGTATAATAACATATTTAACCCTCATTTTTTACACTTTGTTTTAATTTAATTATAACTCTAAAAAAAATAAACCTCAACATTTTAGTATTCTATCAATTTAATCTTTTGTTATAACTCTATATACCCTTCTCATGCTCTATTCGTCATTCAGACTATACTACAATCAGCATCCTTTCTGTTAAAAAAATAACATCAAACCCACAAAATCAAAGAAAAAAGAAACTATATGTTAAACATCTGATGTACACTGGAGTGAAGTGAAGAGGATACCGAGGTACTTAAAAGGTACTTTGGACTTTGGTCTGTGGTTCTCATTTCAGTCACAAAAAGCTCTATTTCTGGTTGTGTTTCTGATGTTGGTTAGGGAAGTGATCAGAATGACAGAAGGTCAAATTCTGGCTATTGTTTGTTTCAAGGTAATCATCTTCTGACATGGAGTTCCAAGAAGTAGAGGGCAGTATCTCGCTCAACAGCTGAAGCTGAATATCGAAGCCTTGTTGATGTTACTTCTGAAGCCTTATGGGTTGAAGCTGTGTTTATTGAGATGAACATTGGCTTGGATGATGTGATTAAACTGTGGTGTGACAATACAAGCATTAGCCATGGCTTAAAATTCAGTGTTGCACACAAAGACTAAATATGTAAACTTAGATCTTCACTTTATTTGTGAAAGAGTAACAGCTCGAGAGCTTCATGTTAATTATGTTCCATAAGAGAATCAAGTGACTGATGTTTTGACTAAAGCATTGGCTATTAACAGATTTGAAACTCTTTGAAGGAAACTGTGTTATTGATTTACAGGAAGTTAGGAGTTAAAGAAGTAGATTGAATGTTAAACATAACCGAGTAGTTGGCCAGTTATTAGGTTTCTCACGCCGTTAGTTTGTTTAGAGAGGTTAGGCTGTTGTAATCGGGCTTTAAATAGCCATCTATTGGACTATAATCGACAGAAATTACACTATTGGATTTGATCACTTCTGCTTTTATCTTCTCTGTGAAACAACTACTTTCGATCTTCTTGTAAGTTGTAAACCACCTACGATTTACTTATTGTTATTCTGATAACGTAACCAAGTTCAACACTACCATCTATCAACCTTTATGAATTCGGATTTTTCCCCCCCCCTCCTTCCATTTTATGCCATTTTCTATTGTGAAAGAAAGAAAGAACGAAAGAAAGAAAGAAAGAAATGTTCTCTAGGTGGTGATGTCAGTAGAATTCTGGATTTTAACTTAAAGAAAACATGTCATTTACTTTTCTCATCAAAGTTAGGTTAATTGACCGTCAATTCTTAAACCATTTTAGAATATAAATTTAAGAGGTTTGGATAGGACTAGAAAGAAAGTATACTTGAGTTTGGTTTTAAAAAATATTTTATATTTTTATTTTTCTAGTTTGATAATTTTTTTTGAATAGTTTAAAAGTGATTATAAGGCAGTATATGTTCAAACAAACCCTTAATAATTTACAATGGTCACACACCTTATAAACAAAGCGAATTGAACTCAGGTTTATAGACAAAGCGAATTGAACCCAGGTCTCCTAGGATGAACATCATCTGCTCTTCTACTGAGACCACGCGTTGGGTTCAAATGCGTTTGATATCTAACTTTTAAAAATAGAAATGAACAAATAATTGTTAAATAATTAAATTAAAATATAATTATTAAGAAATGTTATTGTAATAGAAAATAAAATATGATTAAATAAATCAAAATTTTAAAAATATCATTAGAAGGACTCGAACCCGATTAAATAGATTTAAAAATTATAGTTTCCATCTTTTGCAATTTTCTAATGCATTTTTAATAAAAATATTGAAACAATTTTTTATGTTTCCAAACTTCATATATTTTTTATTTTCATTTAATAAAAATAATTTTAAAAATTTACAACAAAATATGTTTTTTTTACAATTTTTACCTTTCAATAAAATAAAAATGAATGACGTCTTAAAAAAACTAATGACCTCTGTTTCGGAAAATTCTCTTGGGCCGCCTAGTGTGAGCGGGCATGTCAATCCTGGTGGGAAACCACCGGATGTTGTTTCGTCTATTTTTGGTGCTTCAGTCAGGGAGAGACTGGCGTCACCTACTCAACTGGACAGGCTGCGGTTGGCTAAGAAGGGGCGTAGTGATGAATTAGTTGATGTAGGGTTAGAAGAAAGTGCGATGGATGCGGATGTTGGGGTTGTGCATGTTGTACTCAACAAAGAAGCCATGGAAACTGCTGTCAATTTTGCGGGTATAGAATCAAAAGATCAAGGGGGTGAGAAAACTTCCTATGCAAACAAGGTCGCCGGATCAAAGGATAAACTTGGGACTTCTTCGGGTTTTCTCAAGAATGAAGTTAAGATTATGGCTGAGGATATTATCATAGACCGCAGTGGCAAAATTTCTTCCATCCAATTTTCAGATAGGGTTCATGATCAAATTGATAATAATATGCGCAACGCTATAATAGTTCGATTTTTGGGGCGTGCAATAGCATATAGAGCTTTGGTAAACTGGGTGCATGCCTTGTGGAAACCTATGGGGGAATTGTATATTATTGATCTTGATAATAATTATTTTTTAGTGAGATTTTTTGATCCTAGTGATTATGCGAAGGTGTTAATCGGAGGGTCGTGAACCATCTATGGGAGCTATTTGACGGTGTAACTGTGGATTCGAGGCTTTACGACTAGAAAATTATCCTATATAGGTGATTGTTTGGGTATGATTATCGGGGCTGTCGTATCATTACTATACTAAGGTTGTGTTTCGTAATATCGTCTCCTTTATTGGAAGGGCTATCCGAATTGATTATAATACTGATGTTGGTGGTAGAGGTAGGTTTGCTCGGTTGGCGATTCTTGTGGATTTGAACAATCATCTGTTATGTATTCGGATTTATGGGCGATTAAAAATGCTTGAGGAAGAGGGTTACAACAGATTTGCTACGAGTGTTTTGTCTATGAACATACTAAAGAGATGTGTGGTGCTAATGTGTATAACAAGTAACGTTCAAATGATAGTGCACCGACTACTGTTGCAGCCTGTAACCAAGTAGAAGGGGTTGTGTCAAAATCGAACCTTTTTGGTCCATGAATGGTTATTGTGAATAGGCGTCACCGAGGGGTCCAACACATTCAAATAACAATTTGGTTATCGTCAGTACATCAGGGTCATGGTTTGTAGAGTTAGAGGTTGAAGAAATTGATGGTAGGAATGCTCAGAGTGCTGAACGTAGTATGCTAGAACGTGAGGCTATGGTAGATACTAATTTGGCTAAACAAATTAATCCTACGGGGAAAAGACAAGTGCGTGAGGTTTCAAAAAATGTTGCGTATAAGGCATCTAACCCGGATAAGAAACGTAAGGTAAAAAAGAAGTCTATCACGGCTGAAGTGATACCGGTGGGGAGCATGGAGGATGTTTAGGTTGTTGAGCATAATGCAAGCACAAAAAAATGGTGACCATACAGCTGTTACAATTGTTGAGAAAGAAGCATTAGGTGATTCTAGGGGGAGTGAAGGAGGTCAGCGCGAGAAATCGATACTAGAGAAGGGAAAGGTGGACGTTAACCGAAAGGGTTTGCAAGTTTGACTCCCTCATAAGTCGCGTGCTTTTGGCCATATGATGGTAAATGAGTTGGTATGCCAGTTAATGACAAAATTGGATATGGTTGTGGCAGGAGGTAGACCCGGTAGTAGCTGTAATCCTGTGAATTTTGGTGCTTCGTCCCCTATGTTTCAATCTTCTGATGATGATGAGTATTATTTATCGGATTCTTTAAAGGTTTTGCCTGAGGGTACAGTTTTTGGTGACGACCACTAAGGTTCGTGTCTTTTTTATTATTTTAATGTTGATAAAGTTCATGTTGTAGAATTGCCATGGTGCTGCAAGCTTGGAGTTTTGTGCCTATTTCAGGTCTTTTGTACATGAGCATCATTTTTTAATTATGGCGTTATTTGAATCGCATATCAGTGGTCATATTACTAATCGAGTTATGTCTCGGTTAGGTTTCAATTGCTCTTTTCACGTCGAGTCGTATGACTTCAGTGGCGATATTTGGCTGTTATGGAATGACAATGTGGATGTGGATATCCTTAAAGTTTTAAATCAGTTTGTTCATGTCAGGATTAGTGTCAGCGATGGGGTGCTACGTGTCAAGGCCATCCTTTAATATATTGCGACCCTACCTTGACAAGCCCGTTCATGACCGAGCAATGGTGGACCGAGTGATGATATGAGCAGTCCCTAAGGAGCTACCAAGTCAAGGATGCAAGTTGAGAAGCTTTAGGAAGACGATGAAGGCCCTATCCAGAAAGTGTCCTCATTTGGGACGAAGCAACGTCTACTCACGGCATTCCTGGTAAGTTTATTTAGCTTTTTAGGGGGAAGTGGTCTGGTGTCGGGGTCTCCACCATCCCCCTCGCCTGGGCTAGCGACCGAGCTTCCTTGGTGTAAGCGACCTACTCCTAGGCCCATGTGGGGCCTAGGTGTGCGGGCAGTGGGGCCTAGTGGTTGGCGCATTGTCTCCCCGGGAGAAATACCTAGGGACGGTTTGGGGCCATAGGGCCCCATATCGCGCTCGTGGCTGAAGTACGAGGTTGGAGTGCAGCTATCGCTAGGCCCTGCGTGATTCGAAACTCTAAAGCCTTAGCGCATTGTGACCCTGAGAAGGCTAGACCGAGATAACTCCTTGGACAATGAGGCATGATGAAGGTTGACTTGTCTGGGCAACACCCATTTCAAGTGCTGCACGGCTTGCCAACCTAGCAAAGGGGGCCTGTCCGTGACACGTGGTATCAGAGCAAGAATACGATGGACAATGTAGTCATGTGACAGTGGCGTTTGGCTATGACTTTTGATACAGTGGGTGCGTATTTGTTAACCAAACGCCATAGTGCTCATGTACCAACTTGAACACTGTGATGCTTTATTCAGTGGCTGTGGTGCTTGTGACGCCAAACCGATGTGTAGCAAAAATGAGAGTTGGACTATTTGTGGATCAGTTGGTCTCACGCCAAGCGCTCCCATAGTTAGAGTAGGCAGGGTGGATCATCATGACAGGCAAAAAAAAAAAAAAAAAGAGGCTTTATTTTTTTTGTCTGTGCACAGAGGTGCTGGATTGTGGATTCTACGCCAAGCGCTCCGGTAAATGGAGTAGGCATGGTCGAATGATAGTAAACCAAACGCTCTTTGGACTGGAGTAGGCAGGGTGGGGGACTACGCCAAGCGTTCCCATGTGGGGAGTAGGCATGGTGGTCTAATCCCACGCCAAGCGCTTCTCTTCAAGGAGTAGGCAGGATGGTGTAATGTCACGCCAAACACATCCATTAGTGGAGTAGGCAGGGTGGTCTAGTTTCAAGCCGAGCGCCCTGTGAATTAGGTATCCTAGGATGAAAACCATCTCATTTTCTACTGAGACCACGCGTTGGGTTCAAATGCATTTGATATCTAACTTTTAAAAATAGAAATGAAAAAATAATTGTTAAATAATTAAATTAAAATATAATTATTAAGAAATTTTATTGTAATGGAAAATAAAATATAATTAAATAAATCAAAGTTTTAAAAATATCATTAGAAGGACTTGAACCCCAATTAAATAGATTTAAAAATTATAGTTTCCATCTTTTGCAATTTTCTAATGCATTTTTAATAAAAATATTGAAACAATTTTTTATGTTTCAAAATTTCATATATTTTTTATTTTCATTTAATAAAAATAATTTTTAAAATTTACAACCAAATATGTTTTTTACAGTTTTTAACTTTCAATAAAATAAAAATGAATGACGTCTTAAAAAAAAACTAATGACCTCTATTTCGGAAAATTCTCTTGGGCCGCCTAGTGTGAGCGAGCATGTCAATCCTGGTGGGAAACCACCGGATATTGTTTCGTCTATTCCTGGTGCTTCAGTCAGGGAGAGACTGGCGTCACCTACTCAACTGGATAGGCTGCGGTTGGCTAAGAAGGGGCGTAGTGATGAATTAGTTGATGAAGGGTTAGAAGAAAGCGCGATGGATGCGGACGTTGGGGTTGTGCATGTTGTACTCAACAAAGAAGCCGTGGAAACTGCTGTCAATTTTGCGGGTATAGAATCAAAAGATCAAGGGGGTGAGAAAACTTCCTATGCAAACAAGGTCGCCGGATCAAAGGATAAACCTGAGACTTCTTTGGGTTTTCTCAAGGATGAAGTTAAGATTACGGCTGAGGATATTATCATAGACGGCAGTGGCAAAATTTCTTCCATTCAATTTTCAGATAGGGTTCATGATCAAATTGATAATAATATGCGCAACGCTATAATAGTTCGATTTTTGGGCGTGCAATAGCATATAGAGCTTTGGTAAACTGGGTGCATGCCTTGTGGAAACCTATGGGGGAATTGTATATTATTGATCTTGATAATAATTATTTTTTAGTGAGATTTTTTGATCCTAGTGATTATGCGAAGGTGTTAATTGGAGGGTCGTGAACCATCTATGGGAGCTATTTGACGGTGTAACTGTGGATTCGAGGCTTTACGACTAGAAAATTATCCTATACAGGTGATTGTTTGGGTATGATTATCGGGGCTGTCGTATCATTACTATACTAAGGTTGTGTTTCGTAATATCGTCTCCTTTATTGGAAGGGCTATCCGAATTGATTATAATACTGATGTTGGTGGTAGAGGTAGGTTTGCTCGGTTGGCGATTCTTGTGGATTTGAACAAGCATCTGTTATGTATTTGGATTTATGGGCGATTAAAAATGCTTGAGGACGAGGGTTACAACAGATTTGCTACGAGTGTTTTGTCTATGGACATACTAAAGAGATGTGTGGTGCTAATGTGTATAACAAGTAACGTTCAAATGGTAGTGCACCGACTACTGTTGCAGCCTGTAACCAAGTAGAAGGGGTTGTGTCAAAATCGAACCTTTTTGGTCCATGAATGGTTATTGTGAATAGGCGTCACCGAGGGGTCCAAGCACATTCAAATAACAATTTGGTTATCGTCAGTACATCAGGGTCATGGTTTGTAGGGTTAGAGGTTGAAGAAATTGATGGTAGGAATGCTCAGAGTGCTGAACGTAGTATGCTAGAACGTGAGGCTATGGTAGATACTAATTTGGCTAAACAAATTAATCCGACGGGGAAAAGACAAGTGCGTGAGGTTTCAAAAAATGTTGCGTATAAGGCATCTAACCCGGATAAGAAACGTAAGGTAAAAAAGAAGTCTATCACGGCTGAAGTGATACCGGTGGGGAGCATGGAGGATGTTTAGGTTGTTGAGCATAATGCAAGCACAAAAAAATGGTGACCATACAGCTGTTACAATTGTTGAGTAAGAAGCATTAGGTGATTCTAGGGGGAGTCAAGGAGGTCAGCGCGAGAAATCGATAATAGAGAAGGGAAAGGTGGACGTTAACCGAAAGGGTTTGCAAGTTTGACGCCCTCATAAGTCGCGTGCTTTTGGCCATATGATGGTAAATGAGTTGGTATGCCAGTTAATGACAAAATTGGATATGGTTGTGGCAGGAGGTAGACCCGGTAGTTGCTGTAATCCTGTGAATTTTGGTGCTTCGTCCCCTATGTTTCAATCTTCTGATGATGATGAGTACTATTTATCGGATTCTTTAAAGGTTTTGCCTGAGGGTACAGTTTTTGGTGACGACCAGTAAGGTTCGTGTCTTTTTTATTATTTTAATGATGATAAAGTTCATGTTGTAGAATTGCCATGGTGCTGCAAGCTTGGAGTTTTGTGGCTATTTCAGGTCTTTTGTACATGAGCATCATTTTTTAATTATGGCGTTATTTGAATCGCATATCAGTGGTCATATTACTAATCGAGTTATGTCTCGGTTAGGTTTCAATTGCTCTTTTCACGTCGAGTCGTATGGCTTCAGTGGCGATATTTGGCTGTTATGGAATGACAATGTGGATGTGGATATCCTTAAAGTTTTAAATCAGTTTGTTCATGTAAGGATTAGTGTCAGCGATGGGGGTGCTACGTGTCACGGACAGGCCCCCTTTACTCGGTTGGCAAGCCGTGCGACACTTGAAATGGGTGTTACCCAGACAAGTCAGCCTTTCTCATGCCTCATTGTCCAAGGAGTTATCTCGGTCTAGCCTTCTCAGGGTCACAAGGCCCTAAGGCTTTAGAGTTTCGAATCCCGCAGGGCCTAGCGATAGCTGCACTCCAACCTTGTACTTCAGCCACAAGCGCGATATGGGGCCCTATGGCCCCAAACCATCCCTAGGTATTTCTCCCGGGGAGACAGTGTGCCAACCACTAGGCCCCACTGCCCGCACGCCTAGGCCCCACATAGGCCTAGGAGTAGGTCGCTTACACCAAGGAAGCTCGGTCGCTAGCCCAGGCAAGGGGGATGGTGGAGACCCGACACCAGACCACTTCCCCCTAAAGAGCTAAATAAACTTACCAGGAATGCCGTGAGTAGACGTTGCTTCGTCCCAAATGAGGACACTTTCTGGATAGGGCCTTCATCGTCTTCCTAAAGCTTCTCAACTTGCATCCTTGACTTGGTAGCTCCTTAGGGACTGCTCATATCATCACTCGGTCCACCATTGCTCGGTAATGAACGGGCTTATCAAGGCAGGGTCGTAATATAATAAGGGATGGCCTTGACATCTCTCCCCCACTTACTCTATCGATGGCCTCATCGATGTAGCCCCAGAAGGGATGGTACTGACATTCTCCCCCACTTCTTCTATCGATGGTTTCGTCGATGTAGTCCAAGAAGGGATGGTTCTGACATTCTCCCCCACTTCCTCTACCGATGTAGTCCCGGAAGTGATGGTTCTCATTGATATTGACACCAGTTCTTTATCACCTGTTGAGCCGATATGAACCCTTGTGGCAGCACATCTTCGATTCGTGCTCGATTTGGTATGTTTTTCTTGTCCCGCTATTTGATCCTTCTAGCAAATAATTCAGCCTCGATCCTGGGTTCTTTCTATCCCCTTTTGACTATGTTGTACATCCGTAACCATCTAGACTGACCACAGACTCATTATGACCCAGTTCCACTTCTATCATGTTGAGTTTTAGATTCATGCTCCCCCACTTTTACTCTGATTGTGGCTCGGGCAAAAGACAAGTAACAAACCATCGATCCACTTGAACAAGTGCCTTGTAGTTTCTCTGTGCTCCACGATCTGCCCATTAACCTACACAAATACAAAAGTAACATACCTGATCATGAGCAAACGTGTTATGACTCGTCACTCAATGGCTTGCTCCTCGACGTTAAGCATCTTCGCCAACTTTGCCTCATCTCATACCGAGACCTCCAAAGTATTGAATGCGTCACCATACATCTGTCATCAACATTAACCCAAGTTTTACCAGCACATGCTCGCGTTGCACCTGGTTGCTCAATAATTTATAGATTATCTCTAGTTGCCAACACCGTATTGCATTGTACTTGCCTTTTGTTCTCCGCAATACATCATGTTTTTATAAGATATACAAGCAATTTTATCAATGAAAACATATCCACACAAGTCTCGTATGATTACCTGGTTGGCACACATTGCCTTATGCTACCACCAATCATGGTATGCCTTTGTATGTATACCTCAGGTGTTTTGACTATTTGAGAATGCAGTCTCTACGACAAGCTAATATCATCCACTCGTGAGGTTTTCTTCTTACTCAATTATACCTGCACCATTTACCAAATGAATGCCCACCAATATTCTCTCGAACAACCTTGCCCTTGTTCCAGTAGCCAAAATAGATGGTCATATGTCCTCGCTAGAACTTCTTAATGGTCTCCTATGGCCCTTGTAATAGCCAATCAAGTTGCCCCTTTATTTCGTTTCTCCTTCACTCCCTTTGTAATAGACAGAATTGTTGATAAGCACAAAAGTACGCATTTGATCTCTTGACACACATTGCCTATACTTGTCACGGGGCCATTACCCTCTTCCCAAAAGACATGTCTTCCCCATTATCCACTTACTAGAAAAGTTCATCTTGTTATCACGCCCACAAAGGAACCTGTATTAGCACCCCACAACCATCATATCAACATTAGTCTCGTGTCGTGGACTTCAAAATGATGTCTCACTTGTGCCCTCTACGTGTAACTTAGGTTTTCACAGGAACCAAACTCTTCCCCATATGCCCACGACATCTAGTCAGTAGAGTATTCTCATGTAGGATCAATACCTCTTTATTCTCTTACATAATCTCGAATAGAACCTGTATTCGCTAAATCCTTTAGCTTCTTTTGAGCATTATATTCTACATTTTTGGGAAAGAAATGAGCCCATTAACTCTCCCTTTAGCTCATCACATATTTTGATAGGACCAACACCATTAATAAACTTGGACCGCCACCACCACTTGGCGTCCCCTATTAGATACACCAAGGCCACCGCGACCTTGTCTTTATCTGTTTTAGTATGCGTATATCGGAAATAATGCTTGACGTCGAACAAGAAATTTTCAAGCTCCCTAGCATCTTTGTTCCTTTCATACCGCTGAGGTTTTGAAACCCTAGTCCTCAGACCCTATCTACTGTCATCGAATTGCTCATAGCTATTTGTATCAGGTTAACCTGAGTCTTGATCTCATCTAGTCCGAACTTCATATGACTTAATGCTTCTTTTGCCTCCATTACCAAAATCTTTGATAGTCTGGGTCAACTCTTGCAGCATTTCCTTTATTGCTCAAAGCCGATCATTTGATGCCATAGCTCTCATGGCAGCCACTACGGCCTCAAGTTCCTTAAACCGACTAGGGTCTACCGACCCACCACCTTGTGTTGACGCCCCAGCACCTGGGTGTGTTCTCTCTCTGGGCAATACTCGTTCCACGTTTTCGCGTTTGTCACCATTCTTGTCGACACACCCAGAATCATTGTGCCTGCACAGACATCGACTTTTACAAATAGGTGTGATATTTTTATCCTGTCATTCTTTGTTACATGAAGCTAACATTTATCCCTGTTGCATACGACCAGGGCTTTTTGACACCTGCCAAACCTTCAAACCGTCTTGGTTCTCTAATCGATTGCCCCCACATCCCTCAAGGAATTGGTAGGATCACCTGTCGTCAGAACACACACAAAGAGAAAACTGACCACGAAATTGGTTAGTCCAATTACATAACAATAAAATCAAATGTACCTTACAAGTTCAATGGGACTTTCCAGTACGACTCCCACTACAATTCACGCTCTGTATTGCCAAACTCTGGGAAGTGCGTTATAACTTCCTTAACCACCACACTTCTATTTTTGGGTAACACTGACATATCCGTGGTAACCAGGTTTTGCTTTTGGTCTCTTGGTCCATACATCAACTTTGACCTAAGCCTTGGCTTTACTAGCTCGCCCCACCAACTAGCTTGTCGGTAGTAGCCCATATCTCCACTGCCCAAATTGGGGATTTTGTAATACTTGGGTGAGATCTGAATTGTACTTGAATCATCACCACATACCCATCGAGTTTGTCTGTCCCACGCTTACTCTTTTGCTCTGCTTGTGAAGGAACTCCTAAGGAGAGCTTTCCTCAAATGCACCCACATTACCAAGTTGTACCACCCTTGTGTTTCTCACCCAAACGAGTAGCTTTACAAATAGCACTTTGCCTTACCCTTTGTCATCTCATATTGCAATTTATTGCCAGAGAATCTGGTCCAAACTACCGCACCGCAACACATTCCTTTTTACCTTAAGACCCAATGTGTCTTAAGAAAATTGCCATTTACAGACAAATCATTAGCTATGAGAAATATTTCCCTTAGGCTCCTTGATTTTATCTGACAATGTAACATTTCCCCGAGAACCCATGATGAGTCCGTCCGCTACAAGAGTCCACAACAACAAGAGGGAGAATACCAATAACTTTGCACTCCCTTTTACTTCATTTTTGTTTCGAGAGGGGCCACTCCATCTGGCATACAGCGATTGTCGTGATCCTTTGACCACTTTGTTAAATAGTTTGAGGTCCTAAAAGTCTTGTCTTGCACCCTTAGACGATCACACTATACCAAAGTACTCCCACAACAAACGAGTTTTATCACACCCCTTTGATTTTATCAATGGGCGAATCCACCACCTTGAAGAACACTACTCCGCCGCCTTGAGTCCCCGAACCCAAAGCAATTATGGAACGATTTCAAGTTGTCTCTAACTCTTTCTTTTAGGGTTAGTCTAGGAACCCATGACTATCCGTTGTATCACTCTACAACCATCTATACCCACTCCTCTTTTCACCTGGAAAAAGATAGTTAGGCAACAATCAAGCACCACAGTGCCAGGATAAACAATATTGCCATTAACTTCCATCCATCAAGAATTTATCCCATTACCCTGGAAATGATAAGCACCAATATGTTAGATTAACAAAAATAAGCACATTTTATGCTTCGGGCTGCACATGCCCTTGTACTAACAGGACAAAACAAACATCAATAAGCAAGGGTTATCGACACAAGGCAATGTATCAAAATAAGCATCATTATTACCGATAGCCACAATAGGGAATGACTCTCATCTGGCGTGATGCGTAAGCATCCCCATATTGCTAGAATTCGTGCCCCCATGCTATGAGGAATACACACTTCATCATGTCCCATAGACAGCCTTCAACGAGCCTTTAAAGCAACCAAAAAAAAAATATTGCCGGTGTCCCAAATCACGGACATGCACTACTATGCAAATATCAATCTCATCCACAAAAGTTCTTGCGCTTCTTTGCGCCTCAACCCGATCGCCGTCTCGATCAGCCAACAACTATGTTACGCCTGTAACGAACAAATGAGCACCACTATGCCCTAATTCATACGCGCCACCGCGCTAATGTAACACATCGGCACTACCTTGCCAAACCCACCATTAGACACCTTTGCGCCTTGACTAGGTCTTGATCAATCAGCATAAGGAGTCACCCTGCCTACCCCACTCGCGGGCGCCAGGCGTGAGTTCTAGCCACCCTGCCTACCCTCACAGGGCGCTCGGCGTGAAACTAGACCACCCTGCCTACTCCACTAATGGATGCGCTTGGCGTGACATTACACCATCCTGCCTACTCCTTGAAGAGAAGCGCTTGGCGTGGGATTAGACCACCCTGCCTACTCCCCACATGGGAACGCTTGGCGTAGTCTCCCACCCCGCCTACTCCAAATTCAAAGAGCGCTTGGTTTACTATCATTCGACCGCCCTACTCCATTCACCGGAGCGCTTGGCGTAGAATGCACAATCCAGCGCCTCAGCGCATAGAAAAAAAAGTAGTCTCTCTTTTTTTTTTCCCTGTCATGATGATCCACCCTGCCTACTCCACCTGTGGGAGCGCTTGGCGTGAGACCAACTGATCCACAAATAGTCCAACTATCATTTTTGCTACACATCCGTCTGGCGTCACCACGCACCACAACCACTAAATAAAACATCATAGTGTTCCAGTTGGTACATGAGCACTATGGCGTCTGGTTAACAAATACGCACCACTGTATCAAAAGCCATAGCCAAACGCCACCATCACATGAGTACATTGTCCATCGTATTCTCGCTCTGATACCACGTGTCACGGACAGCCCCCCTTTACTCGGTTGGCAAGCCGTGCGGCACTTGAAATGGGTGTTACCCAGACAAGTCAGCCTTTCTCATGCCTCATTGTCCAAGGAGTTATCTCGGTCTAGCCTTTTCAGGGTCACAAGGCCCTAAGGCTTTAGAGTTTCGAATCCCGCAGGGCCTAGTGATAGTTGCACTCCAACCTCGTACTTCAGCCACAAGCGCGATATGGGGCCCTATGGCCCCAAACCGTTCCTAGGTATTTCTCCCGGGGAGACAGTGCGCCAAACACTAGGCCTCACTGCCCGCACACCTAGGCCCCACATAGGCCTAGGAGTAGGTCGCTTACACCAAGGAAGCTCGGTCGCTAGCCCAGGCGAGGGGGATGGTGGAGACCCGACACCATATCACTTCCCCCTAAAGAGCTAAATAAACTTACCAGGAATGCCGTGAGTAGACGTTGCTTCGTCCCAAATGAGGACACTTTTTGGATAGGGCTTTCATCGTCTTCCTAAAGCTTCTCAACTTGTATCCTTTACTTGGTAGCTCCTTAGGGACTGCTCATATCATCACTCGGTCTACCATTGCTCGGTAATGAACGGGCTTGTCAAGGCAGGGTCGTAATATAATAAGGGATGGCCTTGACACTACGCTTGTTCTAACAACTGTGTATGCTAGCCCGAGTAGTTCCAAGCACAAGCATCTTTGGCCTCAGCTTGCGACACTCAATTCGAGCAGTAGCATTCTGTGGCTTGTCGAGGGTGATTTTAATGTCTTCCTTTCAGATGATTGGAGAATAAGAGGGGCTCGTGTTCGAAATTGAAGGAGTTAATTATTTTTTGAATTTTTTTTGTAAGAATTATCAGATATAGGGTTTCGAGGTCCGTCTTTCACTTGGTCGAGGGGTACTTTGTTTCAACGTCTAGACCGTTGCATGGTAAATTCTATGTGGACTGCTTCATTTGTTGATTCTCATATTCTTCATTTAGATAGGTTGGGATCAGTGAAGATCGTAGTGAACATCATAATTGGCCTTTTTGCTTTATTGAGGTGTGGCAATTGCATCCGAAGTTTGAGAAATTTTTAGGCTCGATTTGGTCCTCCAAGGTAGCATAAAAGGACAATGTTGGTAAATTTTGTGAAAATGTGGGTGTTTGGGATAGAGAGGTATTCGGCCATATAGGGGAGAAGAGACAATTGCGAGCACACTTGCGAGGGATTGATCGTGCTTTGATAAGATGACATTCCAATATTTTAGTTAATTTAGCGTCCAAATTGAAGATTGAGTTAGAAGCGATTATGAACCAGGAGGAATTTTCTAACGGCAAAAGGCATGTTCACAATGGGTGTTACAAGGGGCCATAATACTAAGTTTTTCCATATATCAGTGATTGCTTGTAGACGTACTAATCAGATCTTTGCGCTCGAACGAGATGATGGGGTATGGTGTTCTGAGGGGTCCGAATTAAAGTAGTTAGCAAAGAATTTTTGTAACACGCCTTTCTCGTATCCATCATTGAATACGAGACAGAGATGTCACAAAACATTTGTAAAATCTATAAAATATTTATAATTCGGTAAAAATTTGTTTTAAAAAAATATTACAATTTAGTCTTTATTTATAAATTTAATTAATCGCGTAAAGTTTAAACTTTAGATTTTCGTCTTCAAATCAGGTTAATTTTAGGCAGCAACTTATCAATTTAATTTGACTTTATAAGCGAAACTGTCTTATTTAAAATTTACCAGATTCCAAATAAAATTTGATTTATATCAGAGCATGCATAACCTTTTTATAAACATGCCAACTAGTGAATATCAAACAACCTCAAATATTATATTACTGATACTGATGTACCTATTCTTGATAAATGATGTCCACTAGTGCTCCTTACTCTAAACGCTCATCTTTTCCTATGCGTGAAACAGTCACACGCTAAGTATATATTTAGTGAGGCAATAATTCAAATTCAAATGCAATTGTCATAATATCAATATCAATATTAATGATTAACAATGCATATGATCACCTTACCATTACATGCTCGTTAACATAAATAAATATGTAGTAGCTTATATGTATATCAAAGTGATAAGATTAGATCTTACCAATACCGTTGCCATTTCCACCCGTAAGCTTTCAATGCTTACCAATACCTTTTTCCATTTATATCTGCAAGCTTATCTTCATGTTTTTTTATTCATTTCAATTTATTTAGCCCAATGCATCAAATTAAGAGATTCTATGTACACGAGTCATCCCCCCATACTTGCTTGAGTATAGTGTATTATTGCACTCTACCGGGAGTGCTTAGCACCTAAGTGCTTCTGTATACTTACCGGAGTATACAATATATCCCTCATTGAGTTTTTATGAAATTACACTAAAGTTTTTAGCACCCGTAGTAAGTCCGTATTCTCAAACCATGCATGAGTATACTCTTCAATGAGTATTTATAATATTTGCACTTTACCTGAAGTGCTTAGAATATTTATACATCTGTTTATGACCCTATGGATATCCAACTATACCAACGAACCTCTATATCATATATTGGGCTTTATGTCATCATTTATGTCATCATTGGAAACATATTTCAATATATATATCAACATTTGGCAGTTTATACCAGAAATAACATTCATAGTATACTATCATCACTAGTGATCAATGCATTTATTTTCAATTTTTGACATATTTAAAATATGTCAAATATATGATCAATGACGTAATTATCATAACAATATATAAACCAAGTAGACTCATCGCAAGTCCTACCAGTGATGTATGAAACATCTATGTATAATGTTATGTATGCTTTGCACTCACCTAGGCCATTTATTTATATGCCTCACTAAGTCCTCTTTAATCTTTTTCTTCATTACTCCTCAAACTTCTCTTGATTCGAACTTAAACTCCATAAATCAAATAAAAGAAATATTTGTTAGATCCCAATCTAACAATATCTTAGAGGTATTGTTATTATAATCACCCGAATATAACATTTATAAATGTTTTCCTTTCTTCCTTGTTCTTTTCAAAACTTATTACGGTCCTTAATGACCAATTTGAACATTCAGCAACTATTCATGCTCTAAATGTTCTAATTCTTCTATTTCAAAATCATTCGAGTCATTTTCCATAAAGTTTCAAACTTTACTAATGTGACATTTTAGTCACTAATTTCTCCAAGATACTTGAATTTAAACTTAATTCAAGTAATCACATATTACCAATAATTACAAAACTTTCCCTTTTATTTTCCATTTGACCGAATTGGTCAATAAACTTTGGAAAATTTGAAATTCTCCCATTTTAGTCCCTAATAAGCTTGAATCATCAATTCTAGCTCATTTTCATATGAGCCACCATAAAAAATAATTTCCAAAATAATCCTCTATTTTCCCATTCTTGCCAAAATGGTCATTTTTCATCATTTCAAGCCAATTTGATCACATTTTCAATAATTTCTCTTTAATCCTTCTTCAACAAAATAATTCCCTAAACATCCTCTTAATTTTCTCAAAATGCCGAACATGTCCCTAAACTTTTCAAAACTTTCAATTTGGTCCTAAATTGTCACTTCAAGCTTGAAATATCATTTTCTACCCATTTCCATCATCAAATAGATTTTTGACAATTTCATCCCTAAATTTTCCCACATTGCCGAATTGGTCCTTCACTATTAAAAATTGATTTTTTGATCCAATTGGCATTATAATATGCTAAAATAAACTTTTCATAACAAATACATCATTCCCCCACCAAATAAAAATTCAAGAATAATTCCCCCAAATTTTCAACATTTTTGAATTGGTCACTAAATTTTCCAAATGGGGATTTTCATTCTAACATCAAAAATTAAACTTTTGAATCACAATTACTTCAATTTCATCATCAACTCAATAATCGTAATTAAAACCCTAAATTTCAATATTAGGGTTTATTACTTTCAATATGAAATTAACTTGATTTCAAGCTTGTTTTCATCAAAACTAAGCTTAATTCATCATTTACTACTTAATTTCAATCATAATCCATGAAACCCTAATTTTTCTCTCTTTAAACCCTAATCCAATACTTCATAATTCCATACAATTTTACTATCAAAATGTATAGAATGAAGAGTAGATCACTTTACCTCAAACAACCTTGCTTGAGTTCTTGTTCAAATGCCTTGAAATTGAGCTAGAAAATTTTTTGAACCTTTCCCACAATGTTTTCTCTTCTTTTCGAATTGCTAAGGAAAAAGATGAACTTTTGTTCATCAATTTTTAACAAATAATTCCAATATAAAGCCTTAAAATGCCATATGTCCGTTAAAATGAATTTAAAATTCATTTTTTCTCTTTCCGAAAATACCCCTCTAACCAAATTAAATTTACAACCTAGTTCAAAATTGTGCCATCCCATTACATTTGAACTAGGTTGGTTCCAATACAACCGGCCATCATCATTAAATAATCATAAAATATCATTTATGATTTTTGTTCGACTCAATTTCCCGATTTTTACCTTCTACGATTTTTCCTTTATCGAACTATCAACTATAATTCAGGAATCACATATTTCCCTAATTCCATAAATAGATCCATACTTTCATAAAAAATCCTCCACTTTAATAAAGTCAACTTAGAAATTTGACTCGATCCAAAAATATCGATAATTACCCGAAATTTCTATCGGGTAACATCTTTCTTGAAAATTCTTCATTAAACATTTATATAAACTTTTCCTACTTTTTCTGAATCCTTTTTACTGGTTAAAATACCAATATGTGACACTTCCTAAAAGGTCACCCAAGCATTTCTCCAATCTGAGCACGCTTAACCACTTTTGTCGATCGAAATTCAATATTTTCTACTACATTCTAACTTCAAAAATTATTACCAAAATCCTTATTCTGATCGAATTTATCCTCATACTAAATAAAAATTATTCTTGGGTAAATTTACACTTAGGTCCCTGGACTTTTACCAACTTTTCATTTTGGTCACTAACTTTTTAAACTTCAATTTCCATTCCAAATTTCCTTGAAATTCAACCAAACTTTAAGAACACCTTATTCAATTCACTATCTATCACATGTGACCTTTAAACCTTAGAAATTTCCTTTTCAAAACCCATAATTAGAGAAATCATGACTTTTGCATTTTTGTCATATTAGTAATTAAGTTAGCTTTTAAGCTATTATCTTAGTACTAAATGACCCTTAATCAACTTAGTAAATTTTGGGGTATCACAATTCTCTCCCCTTAAGAAAATTCGACCTCGAATTTTCAACATATACTTGATTCAAAAGGTTCAGATTTTGCTTTTTCTTCTACTTCTTAGTTTCTTAAGTGGCCTCATCAACCTTGTGGTTTCTCCAAAGAATTTTAACCACAAGAATTTTCTTGTTCCTTAATTCTTTAACTCTGTATACCAGAATTTTCATTGATTCTTCTTCATATGTTAAATATAGTTGTAACTCAATTTCCTCAGAAGTGATGACATGCGAGGGATCTGACCAATATCTTCATAGTATAGATACATAAAATACATCGTGTAATTTGCTTATCTCTGGTGGTAAGGCTAACTAGTAAAACAATGGTCCTACTCTTTTCAAGATCTCATATGGTCCAATAAATCTGGAACTAAGGTTTCATTTTTATCCAAACCGTAACCTTTTCTTTCAGGCTAATACCTTTAGAAACACTTTATCTCAAATTATTCTGAATAGTTCTCACTTTGTTCTCCTTTTCTAGAATTAGATCAACTCCGTTTTCCTTCGAATCACTTTGTACATTTTGGTCTTGTAGCTCAAACCAATTAAGTAGAGCCTTACATCTTCTTCCAGATAATACTTCAAATGGTTCCATTCTGAAGTTTTCCTGGTGCTATCATTATAAGCAATTTCTACTAAAGGGAAATACATTTTCCATGATCTTTCCAATTCTATTACACAAGCCGTTAACGTATCCTCTAAAATCTAGATAGTTCATTCTGATTGTTCATCTGTTGAGGATGAAAAGCTGTATTAAAATTGAATCGAGTACCCAAGACTTTATGCAAAAATTTCCAAAATCTTGAAGTAAACTTCTTTTTGAAAGATAGTGCGGTCCTCGATAAAAACCTCCTCTATACCTAATAGGGGAAAAGAGTGCCCAAATAATTTTATTAATAACACTGAATTACATAGGGTAAATTACAACCGGTAAGCCATAATGCTAATTAAACAGGCATGAGAAACCACAAAATGAAGTAGACTTTGAATCCCTTTTAGATACTATTGAAACAGGTACTCTATGTAACCGAACTATCTCCTTAATATAACTCAACATACTTGTCCATAGAATAATCTATTCCAGATAGGAATGAAGTATATTGATTTAGTCAATCTGTCAACTATTACCCAAGTTGAATCTTTCTTATTCGGTGTCAAAGATAACCCTGTTACAGAATCTATGGTTACTTGTTTCCCCTTTTCACTGAGGAATAGAAATCGATTACAACAATCCATAAGGCACCTGATGTTTTACTTTTGCTTGCTGACATGTCAAGCATTTATAAATAAACTCAGTTATAAATATTTTCATGCTTGACCACCAATATCAATCTTAGGTCGTGATACAACTTGTTTCCACTTGGATGCATAGTCAAAAGACTATAATGTGTCTCAAACAGAAGTTCTTTCTTCAATTCTTCATCAATCGAAATATAGATTCTTACTCGATAATACAAGCATCTTTCAAATTAAATTTAAAGTATTTGGTTTCACCATTTTCCACTTGTTTGAACCTTGATAACACTTCTCATCTTTTCTTTGAAAATCTTTTTATTCACTCAAATAAAGGATACATCTTTCCTTAGTATCTTGGTCATTGGAGAAGCAATCATTGAAAAAAATTATTTACAAACTTTTTATAATAATTAGCTAATCTCAAGAAACTTTGAACCTATGATATATTCTTTGGTATTTTCCAATCAACTATAGCTTGGATCTTTTTGGGATCCACTCTTATTCATTTTTCCGAAACCACATGACCAAGAAAAGTAACTTCCAGAAATCAACATTCACGCTTTGATAATTTGACATATAGTTTCTTTCCCCTAAGGATCTGAAGAACAATTCGAAGATGAGCATCATGTTCCTCTTTTGTCTTTGATTAAACTAAAATATCATCAATAAATATAATTACAAACTAATCCAAATAAGACTGAATTATTCGATTAATCAGATCCATGAATGCGGCAGGAGCATTAGTCAATCCAAACAACATAATACAAACTCATAATGTCCATACTAAATTTAGAAAATCGTGTTTAGAATATATTTTTCTTAGATTTCCAACCGATGATGCCCTAATCGAATATCAATCTTTGAAAATACAATTGCACCCTTTTAACTGATCGAAAAAATCATCAATCATTGGAAGAGGATACTTATTCTTCACTGTTACTTTATTTAGCTGATGATAATCTATGCATAATCGTATAGATCCATCTTTCTTTTTCACGAATAACACCGGTGCACCCAAAGGTGGCACCCTTGGTCTTATAAAACCCCAATCCAACAATTCTTATAATTGTGCCTTTCACTCTCAAAGCTCGGTTGGTGTTAAGTGTTCAAAAGTACTATTTTTATTACCCTTTTTACTCATATTATTGTTAGACTTAGGTTCATTTTAGTTGCATAATTAGTCATTCATGCATTAATTCATGTTTCTTTCCATCGTTGAGCTTGATTACATAACTTGGTGATTTTTGTGGAAAAAGATGCTGCTTTGGTGTTTTTGTGTGTGTTTGCAGAATCACTTGCCAAAGCAAGGCTAGAACCGGTTTCCAGGGCAATACATGAAGGAGATGCCGAGCTAGTTGCCAGGGCAATTTTCGACAAGGAATAAGATGATATGGTAGTCGAAATTGATGACTAAATAAGCCCAAGATGATGTGGAGCAAAGTTAAATCCCAAAGGAGTTTGATTTCCATGAAGAGGTTAAAGAGAAATTAAATCCCAAGAAGATAGGAGAAGTTCTAGAAGGAATTTAAATATAATAAAGAATTATATTCTTTAAAGATAATTTAATTCCAACTTAACTTCCTCCTTAAAAAAGACTTTGACCTAGGGGGAGAGATGAGAGAATTTTCGACAAGATCAAAGGGGGAGATCTCGAAAACAAGGCTTCAACCATTCTTCATCATTTTCTTTCTTGTTCAATTAGGTTTATGCTAGGAATTCTTTGTCTTATGTTTCTTTGGAACCTAGCCATGAACTAAATCTATTTGGCTAAGGTTATTGTGTCTTGTGGTTGTGAGAAACAATTGGATTTTGTTTTGGTAATAAGAGTTTGCACTTTCAATTCAAGGTTTACTCATTCTTGGTTCTTATTTTTGTTTGCGAGTGAATTGAGAGATGATCTCGTAACTTCATCTATTTATCTAATATTGGGAGAGTTAGATTCAAGAAACGAATGAGTATGGTCTTTATTCAATCTATTGATGGTGAAGATTAATCCGGCTTAGGGATAAGTTGAGGATTTCAACTGCTAAGAAGAGCGCAAAATTGGTTGTTGTTCACCCTTGATTCATGCAGAGATGTATTATCAAGGCATGCACAAATAGCTAGAGTATCGACTTAGGGATAAGAAGAAACCATTGAAGAATGCTTCACCGAACCTTGAAGTTGCTGCCCAGCCACCCAAGTAGTTGTCCAGCTAGTCGCTCAGGCAACCATCGATTAGTTGCCAAGGCAACCCCGCTGTGCAAGCTGCCATGGCAACTGAGTTGCCCTTGCACTCTTTTACCAAGACGATCCAATCGGCTATCACACCTCAACTTACGATAACATGGCCTATTCTCTCTCATTTAATTACATATTCTTTTACTTTATTGCTTTCTAGTTTAGTTGTTAGTTAAACTCCTACAATCTTCTACTTGTGTTTCTTTTACTTTTTACAGTGCAAGAGATTAGATTATTGAAATGGCACCAATCCCTGTGGAGGCGATATCTTTTATACTGTAACTTGCGACGTGTACACTTGCACAATTGCGAAGCACTTATTACGCGCAACAAGTTTTTGGCGTCGTTGCCGGGGATTGGCAATAGCAACTTTGTTTTTATTTTCTTGCACTTTTTATTTTTCTTGTTTAAAGATTCAAAGGGTTAACAAACTTTGGTTTTGCATTGGTATATGACCAGGGCGAGGACGATTACACCAGAATATCCCTTTGATCCAGAAATCGAACGAACCTTACAAAGACTCAAACAAAGGTTAAGAGTAGCAATGGCTAATCAAGACGGCAATATGAATCAAGATGTTCCAGCAGGAGGAGGAGTGATTCTTACACGAAACATGACTATTCGAGACTATCTTGAAGATGACCTTGAAGGACTTAATCCAGGAGTTGTCACACCTGAAATTGAAACCGGTGATGTTTAACATGATCAACACAATTGGTCAATTTGGCGGCTCAGCAACTGAAGATGCACGACAACATCTTAAATCTTTCCTCGAGATTTGCAACTCATTCAAAATTCAAGGAGTCACCCTGATGTTTTATGATTAAGATTATTCCCCTATTCGCTGAGGGATAGGGCGAAAGCATGGTTGAATAGTATTTCTGCCAGATCAATAGGATCTTGGATCGATCTTTGTCGTGATTTCCTTGCTCGATTTAATCCTACAAATTTGATTGATAAGCTTCGTAACGACATTACTTCTTTTCGGCAGGCAGATGATGAATCCATGTATGATGCTTTGGAGCGATATAGAGAACTTCTACACAAATGCCCCCTACACGGATTCCCAGTGTGGACACAAGTAACAATGTTTTACAACGCTGTGAATACACCAACAAGGATGATGCTAGATGCCTCGGCAAATGGCATACACCTAGATAAGTCGTCGGAGGAAGGAATGCAAATTCTAAACAGGCTTGCCAAGAATTATTATCAATTCCCCTCTGCTAGAAGAGGATGAGTTAGACGCCAAGCCACAATACATGAACTGGGATCATCAGACTCAATTTCGACACAATTGGCCACTCTAACCAAGATGGTCCAGAACATGCAGAAACCAAACAACACACAGGAGAATCCGGACTCCAGCTTCTATGTGGGGAATTACAATCGGAACAACAATGTGATGTCCAATACATACAATCCAGCTTGGAAGAAGCACCCGAATTTTTCGTGGAGTAATCCCAACAATGCTCTAAACTAGAACAATCAGAATGCACAAGCATTGGGATTCCAGCAGAATATGCCACGGCAACAGTTGCCGCAGCAACAACCGACAACATCTTGTTCTTTGGAAAATTCTCTCAATGCTTTTATGTTGAAAACTGAATCTTATATGGCTGAGAATAGTAACTTCATAAAAAGAACTGATGCTTTTATTAACAGGACCGAGATAAGATTACAAAACCAAGAGGCGACAATCAAATCATTGGAAAATCAAGTCAGACAATTTGCTCAAAACCTGAATACTAGACCGCAAGGAGGTTTACCTAGCGATACTGATGTCGTAAGAGGAACTGGCCATGAGCAATGTAAGGCAATCACCACTAGAAGTGGCCAACAACTTAAAGAGGCTCAAGCTCGTTCATCAAACAAAACTCCATAAAAAGATCAAGACGAACCCAGCGACAAAGCCTCAAATGCTGAACCAGGAATTGCCGCGGAAACCAACGATAAGCATGCCTCGGCAACCGGCGATAAGGATGCCTCAGCAACCAACGATAGGCACACCACAACAACCTTAGTTGACAATGCCTCGACAACTCCAGTTTCCTCGACAGTGCCGTCAATTAGGTTCCAGACCAATGAAAGGATCGAAGATATTCGACTTCCACCACCATTCCCACAAAGGTTGAAGCGACAAAAGCAAGAATATCAATTCAAGAAGTTTCGTGATATCCTAAAGCAAGTCTACATCAACTTGCCATTGGTTGAAGCAATTGAACAAATGCCAAACTATGCCAAGTTTCTTAAAGACATTGTGTCCAAGAGAACAAGGCTATGAGAGTTTGAAACAGTTGCCGCAACAGAGGGATGCATGGCCATGTTGCACAATCGCATGCCACCCAAGTTGAAGGTTCCCGGAACTTTCACAATACCTTGTTCCATTGGAAACCACTATGTCGGGAAAGCATTATGCGACCTTGGAGCAAGCATAAACTTGATGCCTAAATTGGTTTTCTAGAAACTAGGATTGGGAAGGCAACACCTACAACAGTTATACTACAGTTAGCCGACAGATCCTATGTGCATCCAGAGGGAAAAATCGAAGACATACTGGTAAAAGTTGATAAATCTATTTTTCCCGCTTACTTTATTATTTTGGATTGTGAAGCAGATGAACATGCACCTATCATTCTCGGGAGACCCTTCCTAGCAACAGGGAGAACCTTGATTGAATTTGAAAATGGAGAACTCACAATGAGGGTGAATAACCAGCAAGTTAAACTAAATGTGTTCCATACACTAAGGCATGCCGATGATCCGGAAGAATGCCAACTTCTCCATGCTACAACAGAGTTTAATTTTGACGAGGAATTTAGTTGCCTCAGCAACTACAGTACCGATCAAGAGGAACCTGGGGAGTATGAAGAACCGATCGATGAGGAACAACAAGAAGACGCAAATTGGTTAGTTAATCAACCAGGTACATACTTTGAACCACTGGATTACTCAGGTAAGAAAGGTAAGCTCGAAAAACCCTCTATTGAACAACCACCGATTCTTGAGTTGAAACAGTTGCGGAGTAACTAAAATATGTTTACTTGGGAACCAATAATACATTGCTTGTAATAATTTCCTCTAAGTTACAACCTGAGCAGGAAAAGAAGCTGATCAAAATGTTGATGCTACACAAGAAGGCAATTGGGTGGACAATTGCCGACTTGAAGGGAATTAGCCCGGCAGTGTGCATGCACAAGATTTTATTGGAAGATGATCACAAAGCTTCGATTGAGGCCCAAATGAGACTGAATCATGCCATGAAAGGGGTTGTAATGAAAGAAATCATCAAGTGGCTTGACACTGGTATTATATACCCTATCTCTGATAGTACATGGGTAAGCCCGGTACAATGTGTACCGAAAAAAGAGGTATAACAGTGGTAAGTAATGAAAACAATGAACTCATTCCAACCAGGACTGTGACGGTTGGAGGATTTGTATGAATTATCGAAAGCTAAACAAAGCCACTAGGAAAGATCACTTCCCATTACCCTTTATTGATCAAATGCTTGACCGTCTTGCAGGTAGACCCTTTTATTGTTTTCTTGATGGTTATTCAAGTTACAATCAAATTGCCATAGCACTAGAAGATTAAGAAAAGACAACCTTCACATGCCCATACGGTACTTATGCTTTCTGAAAGATATTGTTCAGATTGTGTAACGCCCCGGCTACCTTCCAAAGATACATGATGGCACTCTTTTCAGACATGGTTGAAGACTTCATTGAGATCTTCATGGATGATTTTTAAATTTTTGGTAATGACTTTGAAAGTTGCCTCAACAATTTAGAGAAGGTGTTGGCAAGATGTGAAGAAACCGATTTAGTCCTTAATTAGGAGAAATGCCATTTTATGGTAGATGAGGGAATAGTGCTAGGCCACAAGATTTCATCCAAGAGAATTGAAGTAGACAAAGCCAAGGTAGACGTGATCGAGAGATTACCCCCTCCAAGTTTGGTTAAAGGTAAAGCACTACAAAAGCCAAAGGTAAAACACCAAAGGGAATTGAAGTAGACAAAACCAAAGCTGAAGACGCCCCTACAACCACTGCAAAAGCCAAAGGTAAAGCACCTATGCCCGAATCAACCCGTACTAAATCATTGTCTAATTTTTCAAATTCGGACGAGTCATCCATTGTACCAACAAAGACCGCACCAATTGAATCCTCCAAGCCCAAACGAAAAGCCAATAACATTGATGAAGAGGACGATGATGACAACCCCGTACGAGGACCGATTCCACCATCGACAACAAGGAAGCAACCACCGCGTTCAAGCAAGAGAATCAAGACACCGACCAAAAAGAAACTAATCATCCACGACGACGAACTCTCAGAGTAAGTCCTCGTTTGCATTTTACTTTTCTTTATTTTTATTTTTCTTCATTGCATGCATTGAAGACAATGCCTCACTCGAGTTTGGGGGGGATTGTTATTAGTTAGTTACCATGTTTAGTTGCATTCATCTTAATTATTGCATTTAAGATACATAAATTGCTTGCTGTGCCTTTAGTTAGAACAAGAAATGCCTAGATTTGATGAATATTCGATGATGACTTTGCCAATGTACTTAATTGATAGAACTTTTTATTCTAGGATATACATGGAAACACTTAGAATCGTACTATGGTGCTAAACTTGATGAAACACTGTTGTGGCTTGATTGGTTTAAGGAATTCTAGCGAACTTAGGTTGATAGTTAAAAGTTGGGGGATTAGAATAAAAATTGGATGGATGCTAGAGGTGCCCGAAATTGGCTCTAGTATGCGATAAAAATTAATCACTAGAGGTACCCGAAATTGGCTCTAGTATGTGCTAAAAATTGATCGCTAGAGGTACCCGAAACTGGCTCTAGTCGAATAAATTAATTAACTTAAGAAAACTAAAAATAAAACACTAGAGGTGCCCAAAACCGGCTCTAGTAAAACATGTTAAAAGAACCCAATAAAGTAATTTGAAAATCTCTTGTTTGCATAGAATCCAAAAAATCAACTTGCACACAACTCCGCACACACTCACAAGCATTATAGTTTGATTCCGAGTAACTCCTAAGTTTTCCTAAAAATGAAAAGCCAATCATACTTTGTGCCTCGGTTATGAGAATTGAAATCAAGTTCAAAGCTAAGTTTGTGAAAATTGAAGTCTTGGCGGGTAATTGTTAGTTTGCATTGCTTGAGGATAAGCAATAGTTCGAGTTTGAGGGTGTGTTAAGTGTTAAAAAGTACTATTTTTATTATCCTTTTTACTCATATTATTGTTAGACTTAGGCTCATATTAGTTGCATAATTAGTCATTCATGCATTAATTCATGTTTTTTTCCATCGTTGAGCTTGATTACATAACTTGGTGATTTTTGTGGAAAAAGATGATGCTTTGGTGTGTTTTTGTGTGTGTGTGTGAAGAATCACTTGCCAAAGCAAGGCTGGAACCAGTTGCCAGGGCAATGCATGAATGAGATGCCGAGCTAGTTGCTAGGGCAATGCATGAAGGAGATACCGAGCTAGTTGCCAGGGCAATTTTCGACAAGGAATAAGATGATATTGTAGTCGAAATTGATGACTAGAAAAGCCCAAGATGACGTGGAGCAAAGTTAAATCCTAAAGGAGTTTGATTTCGATGAAGAGGTTAAAGAGAAATTAAATCCCAAGAAGTTAGGAGAAGTTCTAGAAGGAATTTAAATATAATAAAGAATTATATTCTTTAAAGATAATTTAATTCCAACTTAACTTCCTCCTCAAAAAAGACTTTGACCTAGCCCTATAAATTGAAGGCCATGCCGTCAACTCCAAGGGGGAGAGATGAGAGAATTTTTGACAAGATCAAAGGGGGAGATCTCGACAATAAGGCTTCAACCATTCTTCATCATTTTCTTTCTTGTTCAATTAGGTTTATGTTAGGAATTCTTTGTCTTGTGTTTCTTTGGAACCTAGCCATGAACTAAATCTATTTGGCTAAGGTTATTGTGTCTTGTGGTTATGAGAAACAATTGTATTTTGTTTAGGTAATAAGAGTTTGCACTTTCAATTCAAGGTTTACTCATTCTTGGTTCTTATTCTTGTTTGCGAGTGAATTGGGAGAAGATCTCGTAACTTCATCTATTTATCTAATATCGGGAGAGTTAGATTCAAGAAACGAATGAGTATGGTCTTTATTCAATCTATTGATGGTGAAGATTAATCCGGCTTAGGGATAATTTAAGGATTTCAACGGCTAAGAAGAGCGCAAGATTGGTTGTTGTTCACCCTTGATTCATGCAGGGATGTATTATCAAGGCATGAACAAATAGCTAGAGTTTCGACTTAGGGATAAGAAGAAACCATTGAAGAACGCTCCGCTGAACCTTAAAGTTGCTGCCCAGCCGCCCAAGTAGTTTCCCAGCTAGTCGCCCAAGCAACCATCGATTAGTTGCCAAGGCAACCCCGCTGTGCAAGTTGCCACGGCAACTGAGTTGCCCTTGTACTCTTTTACCAAGATAATCCAATCGGCTATCACACCTCAACTCATGATAACCTGGCCTATTCTCTCTCATTTAATTACATCTTCTTTTACTTTATTGCTTTCTAGTTTAGTTGTTAGTTAAACTCCTACAATCTTCTACTTGTGTTTCTTTTACTTTTTACAGTGCAAGAGATTAGATTCTTGAAGTGGCATCAATCCCTGTGGAGATTATATCTTTTATACTATAAATTGTGACGTGTACACTTGCACAATTGCAGAGCGCTTATTACGCGCAACAGTTGGCGCCATTCTGTACGGAGCCATCGATAGGGGTGCAGTACCAGATAATACCTCTATTTTAAATTCTACTTCTTGATTAGGGGTAATCCTGGTAATTCATCAGGAAATACCTCTGGATACTCTTAAACTATAGGAAAATCTTCCAATTCAATTTCCAGCAGTTTTGGTATTCACCACATTTGCTAAGAAAACTTGGCAGCCTTGTAGCAACAGTTTCTTAGCATAAACAACTAAAATCACATTAGATAGAAGATTCATCCTTTTACCCACTACTATTATTCTCTGCCTTTCAAAATTTTCAAGATTAATCACTTTAAGAGACAATCTACAATAGCATGGTAAAAAGATAACCAATCCATGCCTAATACCATTTCAATTTCTTCGAAAGGTAGCTCATTTAGGTTTGCCAGAAACTTAGTTTCCTCCACCTTTTTCGGACAATTTCTACATGTCCAACTCATCCTTGCATTATAACTCATCCAATTTTTTTCTATCCAATAGGAAAATCATCTTCAAATAATTTAACCACCAATCTGCAGTCACTAGACCTTTATCTATTTTTCATTTAAATTCATATATTCCTTAGTCCTACACTGTCACTCCCTTTATTGTGTCTTTGTTCTTTTTATTATTCCACTAAATTCAAAGAATTATAGTCAGCCTTACTATTACCACTGCTGCTGGTTCTTTTCAAAACCTCTCATTCATCGACTTATCTCAAAGTTATTTTAGTAATGAGCGACATCAATCAAATCATATAAAATCAGATCAGTAATATTGATATCCTAGTATACTCTTTTTAACAAAAAACCACTTCCATTTGATATGGATTTATTGCCCAAGTTATGTTAGAGAGTTACAATATAGTGCCATGCCATTAGAGGTCTAGTAGTCAAGGACTACGTGTAGCTGTACACCGATCTTCGGACCTATATGTTTCAGCACCTATGTGTCTATATAATATAGACATTATTATGTCTATATGATTTGACACTTACATTTCTATATGTTTATCGTCACTTGGTGACTAGTACTCAAGGAGTACCGACCTTGCATACTTCAGTTTCTCTTTATACAATTCTTGGGCTTATTGAAAGTTAAAGTACATGAATATCACTATTTTTTTATATGAAGGTTTTAAATTACAAGAAATATTTGATTTGAATTTGCTTAACTATGTTTTCATTTATTTCATTACTTGATTTTATAACTACTTATAATGTCTTACTAAGTTATACTTAGCGTATGTATTTTGTCTGTGCATACTAGGTTGATCATACGGTTCGTAAGCAGGGATATTTTGGCATCACCTCAAGTTCGAAGGGAAATTACAGGTTATCTTAGTAATGTTTTGACATCCGATATTATATTTTGAATAGTGGCATGTATAATTTGGAGTACGTATATTTTGTATAAAAGGACTTTAAACTAATCTTTAATGTGTATATGTATAATTAAATATGGTTTAGAATTATTAGTAAGTAAAATGGAATGATTTATGGGTAATTAGAGGACTTATAATGAAATTAGATGATGCTGTCCAGAAAACGCTACTTTAGGCAGTGAGTTTAAAAATTTACCATAAATTCCATAGATTGAATTAGAAGGTGAAATTGATATGGATGAACTAAAAATCGAGTCTAGTTTTATTTTTAAAAAACGGTGACTGATTTCGAGTTCCGTACAAAAAGATATAAATTTTTATTCGATGAAAGGTCAGAAAATAGGGCAGCAGATTTTCTCTATGACGTGAATGTAAAATTTTATTGGAATTTTTGTAGTATAAACTTGAGTTTATAATTTATATGGTTTGAAAGCTTGGTGTATCTAGTTTAATTAGAAATTTACGGAATGAATTTTGGAGATCTATAAAAAATTATTTATTTAGTAACAGTGCAAGCTGCTGGTTTTATTTGAAATTGTGATAAATTGTTTAAATTTGTTTTGTGACATCTTCAACTCGTAATTGGAAACATATACGGGTAGAGGGTGTTACAAGACCAGCTTAGTTAAACAAAAACAAACTAATGTGTTTTGGAGGCTTTAACAAACACTTAAGTTGGGTCTAATATTGTTAGGTTGTGTGCCTTAAATGGTTGACATTTTTCCATTCTCACTGCACCATTTGAAAGTATACTTATTCAAGTTTATTTTTGACCATGCTTAACTAGAAAGTAGCAAAAAGTTGATCGGAAAACGAAGGTCGAAACTAATCGGATGTCTGCGGCCCATATCGATTGAAAGTTCGCAAAATGTTTGACAAATCGACTCATTGTCAATTATGCGGCAACGACAAAAAAAGGTTTTTGAATTTGAACATTGAAGATTTCAAGCAATGAGAAAAAATAGAACTTTTAGGTTGTCGAGTTGACAAATCAACTTTCTAGATTTCAAGCAATGAAATAAGCATAAAAATGTATGAAAATTAAATCGTTAGACTTTTTATTAATCAATACTCATTTGAGAAGAAAAATTAATTTTATATTACAAAATCTATTATAGAAAATATTCAGAGACAGAATCAGGATTTGGGGCAAAACATAAATATTGAAAGGTGGAGGGAAAATTCATAATTAACCATTTTTTCAATATATATATATATATATATATATATATATATATATATATATAACAAACAACGGTAAAAAAAAAACCCCTCCGTGGGGGCAAAGGCCCCTCCCAAGGGACATGTAGTTTCGTCCCTGAAGATATTGAAGCTCATGTTTTAAACTTTCAAATTAAAGAATAACAATGAGTTATTATTTGATGCATTGTTAGTATAAAAATTACATAAGCATTTATATTTAAACCTAAGAATTCAACGAGTGGTCCCGGTAGAAAAGAAGATGATGTTCGTTCTCGGAGACGTGTTCAATTAGCTTTGTCTACAAGGTGTGTACTATCAAATGGTTAAGAAAAGTATGAACACATATTATTTTGTAATTATCTTAAGACTATTAAAAAAATATAATCCAAAATCTAAATCTTTAACACAAAAACCAGAATCTTAAACCTTAACTCTTAAACTTCAAGCTATAAATTCTAAAACTTAAAATTTAAACAATAAAATAATTATACTTATGAGAAAAAAATATTTTCCACCGCCAATACTTAAATATTTTCTCAATAATAATATTATCAAAATATTTGCACTCTTCAACTAACAAATGTGAAAATGAAACACTGAGAATATAAAATTAAGTATAAAAAGATGAAAGTGTTGTGAATAAAATAAAGAACGAGAATAAAATAACAAAGAGATGAGAGAAAGATAGAGATTTGTATTATTCTAAATATAGATTTATATACAATGCCTTCATCAAATCATCTATTTATAAGCATAAGAAGTACATAATACATTAAACTCTAATTAATGAAGGTAATAATTCTAAAAATAAAGTAAATCAAATCTCCTTGATAAAGTTCTTATCATGATAGACATCCATATAGATAAATATTCATAACACTCCCCCTTGGATGTCTATGAAGATAATTTGCCTCATTAAAACTTTACTAAGATAAAAATCCAGTGAGAAAAAAATTCTTTAGTGAAGGAAAAAGAGTACACACATCTTTGATACTCATAACATGTAGCCTCATTAAAAACCTTACCACGAAAACCTATTGAGGCAAAACCTCGTTTAAGGGAAAATAGTGCAACGCGTATTTACTCCCCCTCATGAAAACATCATATAATATCATTAAATCTTCATAACTCAATCTTGAATACAGTCTTCAAATGTTGAAGTAGATTATGCACTAATGAATAAATCTTCTAAATTACTGCATGAAAGAATTCGTTGAATATTATTCTTCTGAAGATCGTGGGGGACGAAACTTAGGAGAAATATTTCGTTTTGTCACATTTTGGTGTATCCACCTTTCGATTGAGATATAAAATTTTCATTATCTCCGCATAGGATAGATTGCATCATATCTTGTGAAAATAATTCACATATCTCCTGGATATGTTTAGCCAAACACATTTTTTGGCTTTGCCTTGTGCATAACATGATTTAAAGAAGCATCGAGTTTTGAAATATCTAAAGGTAGTAACTTTGTAATATTTAAATGGTACTTCTGGACCAACTAAGATATGATTCTTCTAGTCCAAAAAAATATAAAATCATATTTATTCTCATCCAACAATCTTAGAATTATTGGGGGTACCAATAGATATATTTTATTTATATCGAATCTTTTAAGATTCTTTCAGCATGTGTGCATTCATGGACAAAATTCATATTTACGTGCTCGATCTTTAAGTCGAGAAAAGATTGATTTATCTTGTTAAATAATCAAATGCTTTTGAAACTCTCCAGGAGTTCAAATTATTGATATATATCGTAACAAATCTTGATACAATCATCATTATAAAATGTACATGAAAATAATATCATTCTTATAGTATTTCCTCAATAAGTACTCACCAAGGAGATTATACCAAATGCGCCAAAATATAAATATTCAAGAGGACATATCTGAATAAATTTTCTCGAAAAATTTCCAAATGCTTCTAGCATTTTAAATCCTTAAATGATAGCTTTCCTTATATAGGGATCCACAAAATAATTAGATGCATATAATATATGTCATAAATGCCAAAGTAATTGCATCCACCATGAAGTAATGAAAAAATCTTCACAAATCATAACTTAAGTCATATTTACGACTACTTATTTGTGCACCACTTGCATTACACCTTTAGGTGTTTGGACTATTGGTCCAAAACCTTCACAAGTTCAAAGCTTCTTTCTATATTGGCCAATCATTTCAATATCTATAGATTTCTATACAAGATACTTATTTTCTTTCTTTACTTTTATAGAAGTGATCTATGTAAAATTGTTGTCGACAACTTTTTTTTCTGGTTCCATTCTTTTCTCGTATTGACATAACTCATCGAGATCGCTTCAAAATTTTAATCTTTTATTTCAGGTACCTGAAACTCTTTTAAAGTTTTATTATTAGTTATGTCTTGGGTCTTTTCAGGAGCACCTACCTCTAATATATGACCATATCATATTACTTTCCATTTACGAGGATTTTGATCATTGGAACCAATTTCAATTATCATGTTTCAGGCATGATTTACATCCATTCGCTCTACATATAATTCAAATTTATAGCATTTTAACTGGTATATTAGACTTGATTACTCTCATTAGATCAGTAAATATGTTTGGCAGTTGACATATAATAACATGAATTATCTTATGAACTTTTGGTTCATATACGAGGATCTATATAAAGATAATTCATTTTCCTTGTTTATCCAACAGATTATTCCCTCCCCCTGATTTTGAGAAAATTCATCTCATAAATGATTATCCAATTAATGTTTAAGAATTTAAACATAAATGAAGACTCATACTCAATATATATTCTCAACCCATTTTTTATTTACCCATTTTTGTGCGTTGTGGTGGAACAATTCAACTATATATCACACATTCAAAAATTATAAAATGAGAAATTTATGGCTTCTGACCAAAAACCAATCATAACAGAAAGTTTATTATAACTCGTTGGCTTGATGTGTAACACCCCAACCCATATGCCACAATTGGGCCTCAAGCCCAAAACAATACCATTAAAATTTCTTAAATTGGGTTTAGCCGAACAAGATATTTCTCGAAAAAATTTAAAGCCAACAGTTGAAAATAAGATAAATAATCAAAACGGTACAAATGAGCTCCAATTTAGATTTAAAATATTTGAACATTCGATTTGATTAATACAACTCAAAATAATAAGAGTTATAGACTCTACCACGTAAGGTCCTATGAATATATAGCCCACTAAACGCAAGTATCGTACTCTGGAGACCACCACATGCTGGAATCCCGTACTGACAGTGCTCCTCGATCCCATGATCTGACGATCAACCTACGCACAAAAACAAAAAAATTTTAGCGTTGAGCTTGGTACACATCTACTCTACTATACTTCATGCTAATCATAAACATAAGTATGCAAGCTAGTACAAGCAATATGGAGAGATAAATAAACACATGGCGCTACCACTAGTCGCCTAAACACATGCTCTCATCATAGCAAAATATCATACATGGCCCACAAGGCCCAACCATACTCGGGATCTCACTAGATCATCTGAGCTAAAACACACAAGCCATAACCACAAACCTAGAGTAAGACCCAGTGCCACACAACTTCAAAAATGTACACTCTTTGGGTGAGACCCAGTGCCACACAGCTTCAGGAACGTACACCCATGCTCAAAATCTCTCGTTGAGCATCTTCGAATGAGACCTGGTGGTACATAGCTTCAGGAACGTACATTCGATATCTTTAACCATGGTGTTGTAAAACTCTTTTTTTGGGTATTTGGATCCCATCAATCAATGGTAACTCAACCAATCAAGCGTCTAAATAGTAGATGGTATAGACACGATGACCACACAGTACACAACACTTACATGATTACCAAACACTATGGTTTCTATCAATTATCAAGCTATCATTTAAGTTTACTAACTTGTTAATACTTTATGAAAGTGTACATTAATCATCAAATATTAATTATCTCATTAATTCGTATTAGCTCATTAACATCCCACGTCAATATCCATCTTTTAATAGCATTTTAGATTATTCTTTTTAGTGGGTACTGGTACTCGAACACAAGTATCGATACGGTACCCTTAGGTATCGGTACTTACATGAGTACCGATACTAATATAGCTTACTGGAAATCCTTACTTCCACAAGTACCGATATAGGTCGGCCCATATCGATACAAACCCCAAATTGCGTACCGGTACGGCTAAAGCTTATACCGATACCCTATTTACAGGTTCGCACAATTCTCTTGAATAACGATAGTACCATGCTCTATCTGGTCCCTAAAGCTTATGAAAGTCATTACGGTTTGTTTACTAACGTATTTAATCAATTAATATTAATTATCGACTTTATGATCATTTATTCGAATATTAATGATTATCAGTTCGTTTAGTATAATTTCCATCAAACATGTCAATTCACATTTTAAGTACTCCAGTAACACAACATGTAAATCAATCGATCAAATAATTATATGAATATTCAAACGACCCTACACGGTCTCTAAAGCTTATAATAGTCTCGAATATTCTCAAGCTCATCAAAAATCTCAATATTTACCAAGTCTCGTAATATCGGTCTTAATACATGCTTATTCAGCGTCTACCAATTTTACAGATACTAACATACAAGGCAATCACATATATGATGCTCATGAAGCAATAAGAGTTCGAAGTGTACTAATCTCAAATAATCCTCGTATAACAAAGAATATGAAACTACATCAATTTTATGTATCCCTTATTCAATTCACAAGGTCAAACACATAAAAACGGTTTATTGAGTTCGAATTTGGCAAAACGAACTATGCCAAAGGACTCAAAATGCCAAGAAACCCCCGAGTAAGGTCCTTTAAAAAAGTCAATGATGATCAACGGCGGTGCTGGCGGCTGGCTCAGATTACAGCTCGAAGGGCATGCTCAACTTGTGACTAGCAGGTAGGCTCGGGCTCAGCTTAACAGGCTAGTTGGCCCAGATGTATGGCTCAACAATTGGAGCCAAGTTGTTATAACAGCCTGCTCGGCCGGACGTCATCCACGCGCAGGCAGAAGCGGGTGTGACGACTTTCGATAGCCAGACGGTAATGATAAGCTTTAAATCCACGTTTCTAGCGACAAAGAGTCCAATGGTGGCCTCAATTTTGGGTTTTGCGCACTCGAACCTCTTCGCTTGAACAACCTAAAACTTTATTTTGTTCACCCCTCTACGATAGCTTCGACGGTGGTGCCACGACTATCGACCAACTCGTCTCGGTGAGATAAACACAATAACGATAGGGGTGTCAAAAATAGACACTCTAATAACGGTAGATCAGGCTTGGGAGCTTGTGAAAGAATAAGAAAAATAGAGAGGAAAGGAAAATGAAAAAGAGAGAGATGAGAGAATATAAAATCTAACTTTCTCTCTCTTACACCCATTTTATTCAAACTATACTCCTCTAAAACTCTACGGTAAAATTACATCTTAAGCCCTCCAGACTCTCATCCTTTCAAAAAAATATCATCATTTCTCTTTAAATTAAATCCATAAATTTAAATTACCAAACCAGAATTTAGATCCGCAATCCAATTCATTTTTCGGGTCGTTACATGATGCGTATAAGTATGTTATATGTGAAATACCATACAGATAATAAATGTTTTATTCTTATAGTTTAGATATTAAATATAAGGCATCTAATTAAAATTTTGCTAAACCATATTTTTCTTAATCAATAGGTTTTGTAACAGTTATTTTAACTGATATAGCCCAAAATATAAACCCACTAGCTTTTGCAAGACGAATAGTCTAATTGTAGAATCTGAATTTTTTTCTACTCAATCTCACAAACTTCTGGTTGCAAGTTGATAAAACAATGTAGATGCATCTACTAAAATCATGTAAAAAGTTTCCACATTTGTAGATGAATTGGCCCATATTTTATTCAGATATGCAAGACATGCAGTCTCAACTTTAGTTCAAGAACTTTAAGTTCTTTTGGTAAGTGAGATCTTAATCAATTCATTTGAGAACAAGCAACACAAGAACTTCAAGTTCTTTTAGTAAGTGGAATTTAATCAATTCCTTTGAGAACAAGCACCACAAGAACTGCATGTTCTTTTAGTATATGTACATGTAAATCTCAATAATTTCTGCATCATTATTGATCAGGATGGTCTAACCGACCATGCCAACTATATAATACATGTGTGTATATATATATATATTTTTTTGAATTTGTAAACTTCTGGTTTACCATAACATGTGATTCAATCTCACTCGTACATGTCTAGAACAAATTTTGAAATATAACATTGTCCACCAAAATTGTTCATTTGAATATGAATATATTTAGCTCTTTTAGAGCTTTTAGTGAAAATTATTCTTTTGGTAACAATATATAGTTCTTATAGAGTTTTTAATTGATTTTTCCGCTACCGAAACTTATATCCACATTGGCTTATTTCATATGTCAATTGATAACATAAGTTATCTATAATTCCTAAAAGGTTATAGAGATAACTCTTATTGTTCTCTTAAAATTTCCACTTTTGGTGGTGAAGATATTATTACCTTTAGTGGTAAGTATTGCGATATTCACAATTATGCACCTTTCATAACCTTTCATAATGTGCTTTCTTACAAGAACTTATTGCTCTTCCAGAGCATAATGTTTTTAGTACAATGAGATATAATACTCACATTTTTTCCCTTGCAGTTAATGGGAAAATCTTTCTTATGCTTTTACTAAATATAAATCGTCACCATAGATTGTATTTGATAAATATATAAAACAAGTATATAAAAATATAAAACTTAAATACTGTTGCACCATCAGCGGTAAAGCAGAATCTGGAAATTATTGGCCTATCAACAATGACGAAGGCAAGATCTGACAAAAGCTACTTATGCTGCTCTACTGGCGGAGAGGTATGACCTAAAAATGGAAAAAAACATTACTCAGTAAATGTTCACAAAATTTGCCACTGTTACCTTTTATTTAAATGTTTCAGTATCTTCTTTGTGTCGGGCTTTCTCCAAGACTAAGGTTGGCCCTCTTGTCATTGTCCCCATATCAAGGGTGTTCGGGTTCTCCTCCGACCCTGCTTGTAAGCAAAAGGGGCATAAATTTTATGCCTAAATGCATGGTGACTTTGGTGTATGCACTTAACCTAAATGTATGATGCATGCAAGAATGGTTCAATGCAAGATGAATGCAACTAAATGCATGATTTGATTTTTTGATCTTCAAATGGATGCCCTGACTCTCGATTGGTCATGTCAGGATCTTGGTTTTTCATGCGGTGGTATCCCGACTTTGTCCTGGGTTCGATTAGCTTTCATCTGAGTGGATACCCCAAAATTTTGTTCATTACATGACATCATCTGACACTATTCTCGTAGTAAATTTGAAACTTTAAGGTGATGTATTTTGGATATTCAGGACTCAGATATGAACAAAAGATGTTTGCATTGCTACTTGTAGTTTTGATCCCTTACAAAATACTCTCACCACTATTGTACTTAAGTCGGTGAGGTTGGTTTACAAAAAGTATTACTCTGAAAGTGATAAAAACTACAAGGGGACCTGCTATGGTCAAGACAGTGCAATACTTAACATGGTCCAGTTCAAAAACCTTCAACATACCCTTAGTTGGCCTCTTCATGTTTCGATAAAGGGTTCCCACTTGTGGCTGAACTTGTAGGGTTCTCAATGCTTATAACACCGAGCTTGAGGTACCTTTCTATCAGCCTCTTGAAGCCCCAACAATTTTCAATCGTGTGGCCCACCTGTCCAGCGTGATATTATCAACTCGCTTTAGGATCATACCACTTAGGGAATGGGGGTTGTGTCGGAGCCTGGTGGAAATGTACCACTATATGGACTTTTAGCAGTTCCTTATACAGATCTCCATACGACATCGGTAGGGGAGTGAACTCTATCTTCTCAGTGTTCTTCCTCTGACCAGAACCTTGGCTTGAGGCAACGTGAGCACTTGGCACGACCTTAGATTGCACAACTATGCTGGGCTTGGAATAATTGGCATTGTAAACTCCCGAAGAGTTCACTTCCTGGTATTTTCTTCCATGGTAAGGCTTCTTATGGGACAAACTACCCTCATCGTCAATTTTGCCAGTCTTGAAAGCGTTCTAGATGAGCTCACCGGATAATACGAGGTCGGCAAAATTGGTAGTCGCGTTACCTATCAAGCGACCTAAGATCGGACCCACCAAAGTTTGTACAAATATGACCACCGTCTCTCTCTCACTGAGCAGGGGTTGGACCTGAGCTGCTATATCCCTCCAGCGCTGAGCGTATTGCCTGAAGCTTTCATTATACTTTTGTTTCATCTGTTGCAATGTCCACCGGTCTGGCATCATATCATTGACGTGTCGGTACTGCTCCAGAAAAGCTTTGGCCAAGTCTCTCCACGACTTAATTTGATGACGGCTCAATTGATTATACCATCGGGCAGCAGATCCCGATAGACTATCTTGAAAGTAGTGAATTAACAGCTTGTCGTCTCAGTCGTATCCCGTCATCCTCCGACAAAACATAGTAAGATGAGCGCGGGGACAGCTTGTCCCGTCATACTTCTCGAACTATGGGACCTTGAATTTAGGAGGTAAAACCAAATCTGGGACAATACTGAGTTTACTGGCATCGAATCCACTGAATGTATCCTCTACTCCCATAGCCTCTAGCTTCTCTTCGAGTCTCTTACATCGATCTTTGATTTCCTTTGAAGCTTCTACCTTCGGCCCCTCGGTCTCAAACAGATGATCTATTTCTGAGATAAAATTTTTAGCTTGATTGTCCCCGTGTTTAACTTCTGATGCAGATGACTGATTTATAGGGATCGAAATATCGACCTGATGTAGATGAGACTTTCCCCGAGAAATAATCACCTGAGGTTGATTTTCTGGTTGTATCCTGGTTTGAACGGGCGTGAACCCCGGAGGATACATAAGATCCTCGTCCCCAGCAGTGGGTCTAGGATTTGCAGTGGGATTTACAACAGAGGCCTCTCCAAGCTCGGGAAGCTTCAATCCCAGCATTTGTGCCATTTGGCCCAGCATGTCTTGTTGTGACTTTGCAAGTTGTTCCCTCATATCCTGTTGGACTCTCGCCAACTGTTCCTCAACCTGATTGGCTATGTTCGCTTGTAATTCTTTCTGATCTTGCTCGATTTTTTTTAATCTTTCATCGTTCGCCATCTTTGTTTTGTACCGGGTTTCGTATGGATGCTGAGCTAACTGATCTTCTACTTTATCCAGTATCACTATCATAGGGCACCCCTAGGTCAGTTTTCTTATTTTGAAAATGAATGTATATGCATGCAAAATGTGTCCAAATTGATGTAATGTAAAATCAAGATTGCGATGATATTGTGCAATGATGCAGGTGAAATCAATGCGATGAGAATAAAATGAAACGAGTTAGTACCAAATGAAAAATAGAGTAATAAAAAAACTATACATAAACAAGAAATAAGGCACCAGAGCCTAAATAGGGTGACCACTAACGGGCAGAGTACCGACATGGCTCTAAAGGGTTGGCTCCTATGGCTCACTATATGCAGTTTTGGTGCTAAGCAGTACCCGAATTGTCCTTGTTTTCCTTTACTAAGAGTAGCAAGGCCCCCGATCATCACCCATTATAGGCTCCTTTCAACCGGGTTCAATTCAGAGGGACCCATTCGCTTATGTCTGCACGAAGGAACGAAATCCTTACGAAAGCATAAGGTACTCGAGCCCCGAAGGTACTTGATAGGCCTACACGGTTGAACGATATCTCCAAGAAAGCATTAGCGTTTTCCCCCACTTAAAAAATGGGTTGATTAAAATAAACGCGCAATTATAACCGAATGTTAGTTTAATAGTCACTTTAATCCAGAATTTCCAATATTAATAAAGCGGCAATTATTTGAAAAAGCTCGACTCTCTTATTTTTTGAAAAAAAACAAAAATATCCCCAGCAGAGTCGCCATCTGTAGCGATATCTCCCTCGCTAAAAAATGTTTGTGGTTTTCTATTTTTGTTTTATTTTGAAAATGAAAATATTGTCTTTCGCGGGGAGTTTTATAAAACCCATGTTTTATTTAAAAATGGAGTCGCCACCGGCCACTTAAGGTGGACCGGACACCGTAAAAACCAGAGATTTCAAATTGATGGGTTCGAGAATCGGTTACGGATGGGGAAGGATTAGCACCCCCACACCGCCCAAAATTGGTACTTTAATAATTACCGCTTTATTAATATTAGACTTTCCGAATTAAAGTGACGATTAAATTAAAATTTGGTTATAAATGCGAGTAAATTTTAAATGCCCCGTTATTCGAGAGTAAAACGCCCAACCACTATCACTACGCCTGATATTGGCCACGTTTACGCTCGAATAAAAGGGCACCATATTGACAAAATATATATCTGTTATGCAAACTTAAAACACATGGCAAACATACAATGCAATAAAAATATAGATGAATACTAATATAATAAAATATTAATCTAACGCATAAAAAACAAACCCAACATAAATAAAATGCTACTCTAAAACATACAAACATAAATATTAATCTAACACATAAAATATGATAATAATAACAATGATAATAATGATAGCAATAGCCAAGGATTTATACTAACATGCATAAAACAACATGGAAATAACAACTTAAGGACTAAAATGCGCAAACACTAAATTACATGGCATGAGAAACATATATATTACAAGACTAAAATGATCAAAATATAAAATGCATGGGCAGAAATATAAATGACATAAGATAAAAGTTCTAAAAGTTAAATACCAAGTAGAGCAGTGACTAAAATTGAACAAAATGCAAAATAAAATACACAAATAAAGCACAAATGGGCGATATTAAAAACGCATAACAAATACGGGGACCATATGCGGGATTATTCCATGGGCAAAAATGAAAACGGGGAAGAAAGGGAAGGACTAGACACGTAATTTGCCCCTTAACCAAAAATACGGATCCTCCCCGGATTAACGGGTCACCGTGGGTCGGGCACGCTAATACGGCGTCGTTTCAAGGTCGGTTTGAAAATAATATTAAAGGGTTATTTTTTTATTTCGAACAAAATAAAATAAACCCTAAAAATTTATTCCAAACTTTTCTTTCTCTCAACTCACAGCGGCGACGCCGCTCTCATCTGAAGCGACGGCGGCTCGCCACCAAGGCCGGTCATCGACAGCCTCTCCTCGGTGTTCGAAGACACCCTTGCTCGGCGGCCTCCACCAACTCACATGTATGATTCGAAATATCCTTCGTCCCTCTTTTTTAAAGAAATTTGATTCGAATAAACAAAAACAAAAGAAAATTTTTTATTTCAAACTAGAACAAAGTTCAAAAAATTTATTGATTCATTCAAATCTCCTTACAATTTTTTCTTTGATTTCGGAATCCGAAAGCCCCCTTTTTCGATTTTCTTTGAACCAAATCCCCTAAAACTCTCTATTTTTCTCTCTGAAAAATCCCCTAAGTTCTCTCTGTTTTTTCGAATATCCGCCCCCTTTTCAAATCTGATTCGTGGGGGTTTTATCCCAAAATAAAACTAACAACTCTCCCTCTATTTTAATTATCTGCAGATCTGAATTTTTTGGAGAGATTTGCGCCGGATTTTGTGGGATATATGGCAGATTGGAATGGTTGAAAGTATGGGTTAGGACATAGGGATGTTGGGTAGGTTATTTTATTTTTAGGGTTTGGTTTGACTTAGGGTCTGAACTAATTTGGGGTTATCTGGAGTTTCAGCTTTTGATTGTCGGTGATGAAGACGGCGGCCGGGAGGAGAGCGGCGGTGGCGACTGCGACTGCGGCAAGGGCGACGGCGGGAGAGGTGGTGGCACTGACGGCGGCTAGGGTTAGGTTATTTTAGAATTTTAGGGTTTTTTGTTATCGGGTCGGATCCGGGTTGTAAAGGGGTTTGGACTCAGGTCGGGTCATGGTTGAGTTGGGTTTGGGTCTAAATGGGTCATTACACCATCTAGTCCATGTCTATATTCATGGCCCCAGCCACGACCACAACTGCTAATGTGGCTTTTATTCTTTCCGCTATATAATATCACATTCACTTTAGGTAATGAAGCGAAGTAAATTTAACATTATATTTGCATTCACTTCAGGGAATGCCTCCCATGAAAATTCTTGGATCATGATGAATTTTCGTAATCTGAATTTGGGAGAAGTCTATAGTCGAGTTTTTTGACGCAGAAAATTATTGCTTTAGAGTAAAATCACCATGATTTATCACACTTTAAAATCGTAGTTAAAAGAATAAAAATAAAATTAGAATTTACCGATATTGGTTTTTCCTCTCGAGGACAATGGAGACATGGCAAATGACCAATGCAGCTTCTCATAATGTTATATCTCTTTCCAAGTCATTATAACATGTAAAACTCAAAACATGGTTAAAAGTATCAACTTTCATCAATAGAATAACATAAACGATATTGATCTTTAGTATAATCTAATGTAAATATAACAATGAGGAAGCATATCACAAATTTTATGATTCACTTTTTTTTTAAAATATTCACATTAGTAGTCAAATTAGAATTAGCAAAGAATAAAACACCTAAATTAGATAGATTTAAAACAATGAGAGATCAATAGTGAATTATACCATCATCTTTTGAATTGGTTTCTAAGACACACAACATGACAAGGAGTAAACTGAAAACTTGGAAAGCTCAAAGGCATCATTATCCCCTTTCACATAATTAGGCGCACACTAGGTGTACAACAACGGCTTGACGCGGGAGCTTTTGTTTTGAATTTCACGAGCCTTTTTTTATAGTAATAGTAATATTATTATTAATAATAAGGCTTAAATAAAAAATATGTGTTTAAAGTATGTCTTTTTTAAATTTTAGGTGCTTAAAATATTTTTTTTAAAAGTAGGTGTCCAAAGTTTCAAAAGTTATAATTTTAGGTGTCTAAAGTATTTTTTTTTGTAAAAATATGTGCCCAAATTTTCAAAAGTTTAAAATTTTAGGTACCCTAAATATGCACTTAAAATTATAACTTTTAAAATTTTAGACACTTACTTTTACAAAAAAAAATATTTTAAGCACCTAAAGTTTTAAAAAGACATTTTGAGCACCTATTTTTCATTTAAGCCTAATAATAACCCATAGTTGTTTTCACCGTTTTCAAGTTTAAAATTTACAACTTAGGACACTAATTTTTTTTTTAAATCTTCAATTCAAAATAGACTTACAATGTTTAGATGACATATAAATTTATAACATAAAATATCAAATAAGTAGACATAAAATTACATTGTGTCTAGAGGACACGAGAGAACTTATAGTGTTTTGAGAACGAGTTTATTTTAAGTTTTTTAATGACGTCGTGGGATTACACATCTATCACTATTATATTGAAATTCTTTTCGAGAACCCTCAATAACAACTATGGTAATTGAGCGATATCGTGCTAATAACGTATTGTAAATAAAATAAAGAACAAAAATAAAATAACAAAGAGATGGGTCTAAATATAGGCTCATATACAATGCTTTCATCAAATCATCTATTTATATGCATAAAAAGTACATACTACATTAAATTCTAATTAATGAAGGCAATAATCCTAATGATAAAGTAAATTAAATTTCCTTGACAAAGTTATTATCGTGATAGACATCTATATAGATAAATATTCATAATAAAAAGGAAATTTTTAATATTAAACATAAAAATGTAAGAAAATTTAATTATCAACCTGAAATTATCATAAAAAGGTCAACAATTAAAACACATCAAATCTAAACCTAAACCAATCAAAATTGATTTGAACCTCAAACATTTTGAATTCTAACGTAAATTAACTTGAGTAAATGATTCTAACAAAAATATTTAAAAATCTTAAAGTTTAAATTGACCCAATACAAAACAATTTAATTAAAAAAACAATTCAACCCACTCAAGAGACGTGATGAGAGGCAAGCAACACCATCACCATAACAAACACCAAATACCCCCCCAAAAAAAAACTCAGCACAACAAACACCTATTTTATACCTAACGACTAAACAATTACATAAAATATACCTATAAATCGGTAGTTAAGACAGTGTAGTCGTATTTCGACTTTAAAAATACACACATCTTTTGCTGCTCATTCTCATATCCACCGACTTAAAAATTGGAACACGTGTAAAAATACAAATTCTAACATTATTCTAACGTTTTCTTTTATCAATAATTAAAAAAAACTTTCCCTCCTTAATTATGCTATTATGAGATGCTCTAAAACAAAAAAAAAAAAAAAGAGGGCAGCCGAAGCTTTAAGGAGAGCAGAGACGAAACCACGTGAGGGATGATAGAGGTTTGGCTCTTACAGTTCAACTTTTTTTTATGGTCTATTTTTAAAAAAATTGATTTTTATACAAATTTTAAATTATAATTTATTTTATTGTATAAAATTGTTCTTGTTTTAATGATAAAATATATAGATAAAAGTAAATTTATTTTATTTAAAGTAAAAATAATAAATTTTATTATTGATATTTTTATTTTTATTTTTTTCTGAATTTTTTTTTATAATTTTTACAGTAACGTTTTATTCTCTTCATTAACTTTTAGTTTCTAAGTGCTCCCCGACTGAGAGTCACTCTTACGAAGCCGCTATCGGTCGCCACACGTGACCTTTTCCTATAGTAAGTAAAGACCAGCGTGTCCGAAAGCAAACTATTTTCAATTTCCTCGTGTTTGACCAAATTCAGACTATTTCTCTATTATTACAAACTCAAACACGCCAATGATAAATGAGTTATCATGCCTTTTTCTATAAATAAAAAAATTGCAGTCAAACATAGCGGCTTCACAGTTGACTTTCCTTCTTTATTTAAACCACCTTACAATCTTCCCGTCTTCACAACACAAGCAATAAACCACAACAACAAAAAGAAGAAGAAGAAAAGAAAAGTATTTTTTCACATTCAGATTCGTGATGAAGAGAGAAAGAGAAAATGGAGATGGTGTTCAGGGTTTAGACATTGCTAAATGTCTGATGCTTTTATCTCAAGGCCTTGAAACCACCAACAAACCGAACCCTTCGGTCGACAACGAGGTTTTCGAGTGCAAAACTTGTCACCGGCGGTTCTCATCGTTCCAAGCATTGGGCGGCCACCGTGCCAGCCATAAGATACCCAAGCTGGCAGCCGAGAAAGGGAATGAAGAAATACAGTCGTTCCTTAGTTTATCGACGAAGCCCAAGATCCACGAGTGCTCCATTTGCGGCCAGGAGTTTTCGATGGGACAAGCTTTGGGTGGCCATATGAGGAGGCATAGATCCGCCATGAACGAAACTGTCTCTCCACCTTTTCCGGCTGTTCCGGCGGTGCAGGTGTTGAAGAGGTCGAACAGCAGTCGGAGGGTTGTGTGTAATTTGGACTTGAACTTGACGCCATTGGAGAATGATTTGCAAGTTTTGTTTGGAAACAGAGCTCCCAAGATTGATACTACTATTTGCTTTTGATCTTCATTCCTTGTAAACATTTCATTAACGACATTTTTTTTATTTGTTTCTTAATCCGAATTCATTGATAGTTTTTTATATATAAAAAATTCTAATAATATTACATCATGTTCTTTTGGTGAAATAACTGCTTTTAATCCCTGTACTTTAATTTAATACAACCTGATCCTAATATTATTAATGTTACGACTTAATCTAAAGATTAACATCGTTAAAAGCTTCTGTTGGTTGGATTTTTCTTTTTAAAATCTACATCAATAATATGAAATAAAAGCGTCTCATTAAAAATATATCCAGTATAACCTCATGATTTGGACTGTTATTAAGATAAAAATTGTACAACAACAATATGAATTAAAACAATATTGTGTTATAACAAATTACTAAATTAAAATATAAATTTTAAATTTTATCAATAATCACATTGCTTTAGTGATTAAGTGCCTTTAATGTACTCTTTGTCTAGTGATTAAGCTTCTTGTTGTTGTTGTCCGGTAACTAAAACTGTATTTGTGGCACGCTTTTTATTTATTTTTTGTGATTTGTTTTATCTATCGTTTTGGTATGATTTCAACATACCTTAGTGCTCGTTTGGTGCTTCTACAGAGATCTTTACGGCGCTAACCACTGATTATGATTATGTCAGTTGATTGTTTGCCGATGTAATCAGACCTGGATAGCGGAGCAATCTGCCTGATAATTTGGTTCGCTTATCACTCTTTTTTTACCTCGTAAAGCGTCTTATTTAGATTAGAGACAAGGAGATTCAGAAATGCTTCTGAATTTTGACGGTATGCTAATTGCTATGAAAGTATTTACTTTTCTTTGTACCTTTAGATTTTTGTATGAAATTTTGATTGACTAGTCTTTATTATTCTCGGTTCTGGATGCATTGTATTTGTAATATCTTTCATAGTTTGCCATTGTAAAAGAAAATCGTACCAGTTATATATTTGCATCGTTTTTGTAATTTCTGAACACTATAATTATACTCAAAATATTTTATATAAATTCTAATACAACAATAATTTATACCGTATATATTTTTACGATATTTTTATTTTTATGCTATATTTTAAATTAATTTACATATTATAAGGTACCGTTAAAGAGTTATATAGAAATTTGAGGAGTATACGACTGTCCCTTTAGCACTTCTTAATTTATCTCTGTCGGATTATATTAGTATTGTAAAACAATTTCATATTCAATGTTGAGAAAGAAAATTTTGAAGCTTCATTTCTTGGATACACAACGCCAGTCTTTCCCATATAAATGAGAAAGGTCTGTATTATAATATTGAAGCAGACAAATGAAGTAGGTTTATATTATAATACTGAAGCAGACAAATGTGACAATTTTATTATATAATTTTACAGTGTGAAATAAGGAAGTTGTTGGAATGCAACCAATGATATTTCTTTATTTGTTTTTAATTGTATATAATCGAGTCCACCTAGCTTTTCTCTCAACAAAAGGGATATATCAGATTTAGCCCCTCTAATATATTGGAATGTAGGGATTTAACTCCTTTACTTTATTTTTCATAATTTGATACCTCTAGCTTTAAACGGTAAATTTATATTAAATCAAATGGCTAAACGTGATCTTTAAAAAAATCGCATTATCACTTTAACAAAAACAAATAACGATATATCAATTTAGATCTTCGTTCTACTAATTGTTGGAGAACTTTTTGCGGGGCTCCAACATTAATATTGTCCCACAAAGGGGTGTTATCTACCGGAGGAACGGTTCGGGTTTGGGTGCTAGAAACACATGGTGCGTGAGCGTTTCTTACATTGAGAAACTTTTGGTGGGTTTCTTAATATAGCAGTGACGGATACACGTGACTCTCTAAGAGGACAGGTGCATCCTATTTTTTCGAAAACAAAAGTGTAAATTTTCTCCGTTAATTTTTTAATTTAACATTGTAAAATAAATATATTTATATACTCATTTTAAAACAAAAATATTTTAACTCTCCCCCTTGAATTTTTAAATCTTCCACTATCTCTGAGGACCTCGAGTGTTAAAGCATGTGTATGCGAAAGCCGGAACATAGGGTGTTGGTAGTGGGTTTTGAACTCATACCCTACTACATACATGGCATCTATCGAACATATTTGATGACTCACAAAAAGATTTCTCGACACTAAAAATATTTTAAAAATAGAAGTTTTATAGATAGTTACGTGGGCCATAGCAGCTCGTCGTCACTGGTGACATTTTCATTGAGTCTGCTAAAGAGCACTAACAAATATTTTAATGTCATAAAGACCAAACAACACATTCCTCGAATATGAACGCGTCTTAGTCAAATAAGCAGTCAAAGTTCATTAATACAATATCAATGTGCACAAAAGTGTATATAAATACAAGTTCCAAACGTTTCTCAAAAACCATAATTCAACCAGCTTTGGCTTCTAAAACACACACACAAACACCAAAAGTTTTCAGATATGAAGAGAGGTAGAGAAAATGGGGAGAGTTCGAGTTTAGGGTACTGTAGCAATGTTTTTCCTCGCTAAAAAAGATTGTTTTTTATTATTTGGAAAATATTTTCTTCCGCGCGGAGTTTTAGAAAACTCGTATTTTGTTTTAAAATGGAGTCACCACCAGCCACTTAGGTAGGCCGGACACTATAAAAAACCAGAGATTTAAAATTGATGGGTTCGGGAGTCGGTTACGGATGGGGAAGGATTAGCACCCCCACACCGCCCAAAATTGGTACTTTAATAATTACCATTTTATTAATATTAGACTTTCCGAATTAAAGTGACGATTAGATTAAAATTTGATTATAAATGCGAGTAGATTTTAAAGGCCCCGTTATTCGAGAGTAAACGCCCAACTACTATCACTACGCCTAATACTGGCCCCGTTTACGCTCGAATAAAAGGGCACCGCATTGACAATTATATATCCGTAATGCAAACTTAAAAAACACGACAAACATAAATAAATACGATGCGATAATCAAGATAAATACTAACATTATAACATACTAATCTAACGTAAATAAATAAATAATATTAAATGAAATGCATGAACGAAAATAACATGACATGTTACAATAATAAGATAAAATATAAATATAAACATGCAAAAGACATGCTTCCAAAATTAAACTAATTAATTCTAACATGCTTAAACACATAAGAAAAAAATACAAATGCAACAAATGCATGATATACATATAACACTATCACGACATTAAACACAAATAAAAAACATAAGCACGATATATCACAATAACAAGGCATAAAACATGTGAAAAAGGAGAAAAACAAACTTCAAGAAATAATTAACCACATATATACATATAATAAAACCTAAATAAAAACCACAATGCAACATATTCAAAACATACATACATAAATATTAGTCTAACTTATTCACAAATATTAATTAACGTAATAACATAACAATATGTACAAACGACAATATATACATGAAATCTTATATATATAAATAATATAAAAACATAGAAAATATAAAAAGTTATACGTAAAATATGGGTTATAGAAAAAATTATATATACATAATAATATAAAACATGTTTCACATACCAAAAAATATATACGTAATAAATACATATTAGAATATTATATGTATATATACATAATAATAAAAAATACAATCTTAATATATATAACATATAGAAAATATATTATTTTGTGTAAATATAATAATAACAATAATAATAAAACTAATATAACAAGGAATCTAAAATAACACATACTAAAATATATAACACATACGTATACAAAAAATATGGCAAAAACAATAAATATAAATATAGTATTATATCAACATATACTAAAAAGAAACATAGTATATACTCTCATATATTACTTAACATATATAGGTAATACACAACTTAATACACATATATAACATAATGTACATAGATGCATACTAAAAACATTTATACATACGTACATATACACAAATAAAAGCCATAAACAACTACACATCATGATAAAAATAAACACACATATTTACATATGAGAAAATTAAAAAACAAATATTAAACAACCATCAATAATTAATCTAAACATCCTAACAACATATAGAAAGATATGAACATAAAAACATATAAAAACGTAATAACTAAAAATAAATAAGAGATTAATAAAACATCATTAGATTAAAAAAGGATTACACCATGAACATACATAAAAAGAATACCCAAAATAAAATGAAGGGTGAATGCCGACTCTTCCCCTTATTTTTCTTCAATAGCCGAGATCTCCCCTTCAATTTTCCAATTTGTTTTGAAATGGCCGGCTACCCCTAATTATTTCTCCAAATTTGTCGCCAGCCTCCCCTGTTTTTGCCCCCATTTTCATTACATTTTTGGTTTCTTATATCCAGTTCCAAACTAACAAATCCCTATTTTTAATTGCTGCAGATCTGGTATGATGGAGATAATCCAGATTTTGGGGAAATGGGTCTGAGATAGGGTATGGTTGAAGGTATGGGTTCGGCCAGAGGGTAGTTTTTAGGTTTATTTATTTTTATTTTTTTGGGTTTCTAGATTTGGGTTTGTTTAGGGTTTGGTTTGGCTTAATTCAGGGTTTCAAGTTGTTCAGGGTTGACGGAGATGGTGATCAGAGAGTGAGAACGGTGGCGGCGGCAGCACTGACGGTGGCGGTATAGTTTAGGATTAGGGTTTTTAGGTTGAAGGGTATTTTGGTAATTTTCGGGTTAATGGGTTTGGATCCGGGTCAGGTTCGGGTCTGAACCGGGTTTGGTTTGGGTAAAACGGGTTATTACAGTTGCCCCCCTTTGCTCATTGTTGTGTAACAGCAATAGAGCAAAGTTTAAAAATAACCCGTTTTGTCTGGTCTGGCTGAGCTTATTCTCTTGATGTATGTCTTCATTCTTCGGTAGATCTTCTTTTTCTTCAATACATGTCTTTTTTCTGGACTTGACGGGTCTACTTTGTCACTCTTGGAGGAAGCAAAATCTTCGAAGCGGGAGGTGGTCTATTGGGGAAGCAAAATGAGTGTGACTCACTACATTATTGATAATAAGCTAATACCTAAAAAGAGTTTGACCCAGCTGCAACACCGACGAAGAGGTAGGGTCCACAAAATTTGATCCAGTTGCAACACTGATGAGGAGGCATGATCAAAAACTGACAACTTTTCCTTCTTTTTTTTGTTTTTTTCAACATGGTAATACGAGAGTAAAAATGACCTGGCTACGACACTGACGAGGAGACCGGGTCGAAAGATAGATGTTGGACCCCACTACTCCACCAATAGAGAAGTAAGATCGGAGAACGTTGGTAACATGGATACAACCACCCCATCAGCGGAGGGCTGAATCGGATAATGACAACCTGGGACCGGCTACACCATCAGCGGAGAGCAGGATCAGAGGATGACTGCAACTTGGACCTAGCCACTCCATCAGCGGAGGGCTAGATCGGGCGATACATTTTTTGAATTTTTCATTTTTCTTTTCTTTTCATTTTTTCTTTTCTTTTTTCTTTCTTTTTTTTTTGTTTTTTTGATTTTTCTTCTTCTTCTTTTTCTTTTTCTTCTTTTTTCTTTTTCCTTTTGATTTTTTTATTTTTTTGATTTTTCTTCCTTTTTTTCCTTTTTATTTTTTTTTTTTTATTTTTTTTTTTTTTCTTCCTTTTTTTGATTTTTTCTTTTTTCATTAATAAAAAAGACTTGAAAATCAGTAAAGTTGGATTTATCAACGGAGAAGTAGAACATTAACTAGAACCCTACTATACCATCAGCGGATAAGTAGGATAGCAGCAACTGGGACCTAGCCACTCCATCAGCGGAGGACTAGATCGGATAATGATGACCAATAATCGGTTACACCATCAGCGAGAGCAAGATTAGAGGACGATTGCAACTTGGACCTAGCCACTCCATCAGCGGAGGACTAGATTGGTCAATGATGACCTGGAACCGGCTACACCATCAGCGGAGAGCAGGATCAGAGTACGACTACAGCTTGGACCTAGCAACTCCATCAGCGGAGGACTGGTTCGGATAATGACGACCTAGAACCGGCTACACCATCAGCGGAGAGCAGGATCATTGGACGACTACAGCTTGGACCTAGCAACTCTATCAGCGGAGGATTGGTTCGGATAATGACGACCTGAAACCGGCTACACTATCAGCGGAGAGCAAGATTTGAGGACGACAAAAGCTTGGACTCGGCCACTCCATCAACGGAGGACTGGATTGGATAATGACGACCAAGAACCGGCTACACCATCAGCGGAGAGCAGGATCTGAGGGCGACGAGATCTTGGACTCGGCCACTCCATCAGCGGAGAGGACTGGATCGGATAATGAAAGTTGATAAATTTTCTTTTGATTTTCCTCATTTTTGATTTTTTCAATTTTTGATTTTTTCGATTTTTGATTTTTGATTTTTGATTTTTTTAATTTTCAATTCGATTTTTTTATAATTTTTCTTTTTCTTGAACCATACAAAGAAGTAAGACTTGAGGAAAATTAGGTTTGGTTGCACCGTCAGCGGAGAAATAAGACTTGAATAGAAATTTGATCTGCTTGGGGAAAGGTTCAGATCTGTTGCATCATAAACAGAGAAATGAGATCTTCAGGATGTCTATATTGTTGTACCATCAGCGGTAAAGCAAAATCTGGAAATGTTGACTTCCATCACATTATCGTTGGAAGAACGAAGTCCTGAAAAAGAGAAAAAAAACATTTTTAGTAAATTGTTCACAAAATTTGTCGTTGGTACCTTTTATTTAAATGTTTCGGCATCCTCTTTGTGTTGGGCCTTCTCCAAGACTAAGGTTGGCCTTCTTGTCATTGCCCCCCATGTCGGGGGTGTTCGGGTTCTCCTCCGAACCTGTTTGTAAGCAAAAATGCCTGAATTTTATGCCTAAATACATGGTGACTTCGGTATATGCACTTAACCTAAATGTATGATGTATGCAAGGATGGTTCAATGCAAGATGATTGCAGCTAAATGCATGAATGCGACATAATTTGATTTTTGGTCTTCAAAGGGATGCCCTGACTCTCGATTGGTCATGTCGAGATCTTGGTTTTTTATGCGGTAGTGCCCCGACTTTGCCCTGGGTTCGATCAGCTTTCATCTGAGTGGATGCCCCAAAAGTTTATTCATTACATAACATCATCTGACACTGTTCTCGTAATATTTTTTTAAACTTTAGGGTGATGTATTTTGGATATTCAAGACTCAGATATGAACAAAAGATGTTTGCATTGCTACTTGTAGTTTTGATCCCTTACAAAATACTCTCACCACTATTGTACTTATGTCGGTGAGGTTGGTTTACAAAAAGTATTACTCTAAAAGTGATAAAAACTACAAGGGGACCTACCATGGTCAGGACAGTGCAATACTTAACATGGTCTAGTTCAAAAACCCTTCAACACCCTCAGTTGGCATCTTCATGCTTCGGAAAAGGGTTTCCACTTGTGGCTGAACTTGTAGGGTTTTCAATACTTATAACACCGAGCTTGAGGTACCTTTTCTACCAGCCTCTTGAAGCCCCAACAATTTTCAATCGTGTGGACCACCTGTCCTGCGTGATATTCGCAACTCGCGTTAGGATCATACCACTTAGGGAATGGGGGTTGTGTCGGAGTCTGGTGGAAAGGTGCCACTATATGGGCTTTTAGCAGTTCCTTGTACAGATCTCCATACGACATCGGCAGGGGAGTGAATTCTATCTTCTCAGTGTTCTTCCTCTGACCAGAACTTTGGCTTGAGGCAACGTGAGCACTTGGCACGGCCTTAAATTGCACCATTGTGCTGGGCTTGGAATAATTGGCATTGTAAACTCCTGAAGAGTTCACTTCCTGGTCTTTCCTTCCATGGTAAGGCTTCTTATGGGACGAACCTCCATCATCAATTTTGCCAATCTTGAAAGCATTCTTGATGAGCTTACCGGATAACACGAGGTCGGCAAAATTGGTAGTCGCGTTGCCTATCAAGCGACCCAAGATCGGACCCTCCAAAGTTTGTACAAATGTGACCACGGTCTCCCTCTCACTGAGCGGGGGTTGGACCTGAACTGCTATATCCCTCCAGCGCTGAGCGTACTGCCTGAAGCTTTCATTATGTTTTTGTTTCATCTGTTGTAACGTCCACCGGTCTGGCATCATGTCAGTGACGTGTCGGTATTGCTCCAGAAAAGTTTTTGCCAAGTCTCTCCAGGATTTGATATGATGTCGGCTCAATTGATTATACCATCGGGCGGCAGATCCCGATAGACTGTCTTGGAAGCAGTGAATTAACAGCTTGTCGTCTCGGCCGTATCCTGTCATCTTCCGACAGAACATAGTGAGGTGAGCGCGATGACAGCTTGTTCCGTCGTACTTCTCAAACTCTGGGACCTTGAATTTATGAGGTAAAACCAAATATGGGACAAGACTGAGTTCGTTGGCATCGAATCCACTAAAAGTATCTTCTACTCCCATAGCCTCTAGCTTCTCTTCGAGTCTCTTACATCGATTTTCGATTTCCTTTGAAGCTTCTACCTTCGGCCCCTCGGTCTCAAATAGATGATCTATTTCTGAAATAAAATTTTCAGCTTGATTGCCCCCGATCTTAACTTCTGATGCAGATGGATGATTTATAGGGATCGAAGTACCGGCCTGGTGTAGATGAGACTTTCCCCATGAAATGATCACCTGGGGTTGAGTTTCTGGCTGTATCCCGGTTTGAACGGGCGTGAACCCCGGAGGATACATAAGATCCTCGTCCTCGGCAGTGGGTCTAGGATTTGCAATGAGATTCACAACAGAGGCCTCTCCAGGCTCGGGAAGCTTCAATCCCAGCATTTGTGCCATTTGGCCCAACATGTCTTGTTGTGACTTTGCAAGTTGTTCCCTCATATCCTGTTGGACTTTCGCCAACTGTTCCTCAACCTGCTTGGCTATGTTCGCTTGCAATTCTTTTTGGTCTTGCTCGATTTTCTTCAATCTTTCATCGTTCGCCATCTTTGTTTTGTACCGGGTCCCGTATGGATGCTGAGCTAACTAATCTTTTGCTTTATCCGGTATCACTGTTATAGGGCATCCCTAGAGTCAGTTTTCTTATTTTAAAAATGAATGTATATGCATGCAAAATGTGTCCTAAATTGATGCAATGCAAAATCAAGATTGTGATGATGTTGTGCAATGATGTAAGTGAAATCAATGCGATGAGAATAAAATGCAACGAGTTAGCACCAAATAAAACGATTAAATAAAACAAATGAAAATTAGAGTAATAAAAAAATTGTACATAAACAAGAAATAAGGCACCAGAGCCTAAATAGGGTGACCACTAATCGGGCAGAGTTTCACATGGCTCTAAAGGGTTGGCTCCTACGACTCACTATATGCAGTTTTGGTGCTAAGAGGTACCCGAATTGTCCTTGCTGTCCTCTACTAAGAGTAGCAAGGCCCCCGGTCATCACCCATTATAGGCTCCTTTCAACCGGGTTCAATTCAGGGGGACCCATTCGCTTATGCCTGCATGAAGGAACGATATCCTTACGAAAGCATAAGGTACTCGAGCCCCGAAGGTACTTGCTAGGCCTACACGGGAGAACAATATCTCCACGAAAGCATTAGCGTTTTTCCCCCACTTAAAAAATACGGGTTTATATGCCAAATTTTAAATGCGTTAAAATAAACGCGCAATTATAACTGAATGTTAGTTTAATAGTCACTTAAATCCGGAATTTTTGATATTAATAAAGCGGTAATTATTTGAAAAAGCTCGACTCTCATTTGTTTTTTTAAAAACAAAAATGTCCCCAGTGGAGTCGCCATCTGTAGCAATGTTTTTCCTCGCTAAAAAAGATTGTTTTTTATTATTTGGAAAATATTTTCTTCCTCGTGGAGTTTTAGAAAACCCGTATTTTGTTTTAAAATGGAGTCGCCACCAGCCACTTAAGTAGGCCGGACACCATAAAAAACCAGAGATTGAAAATTGATGGGTTCGGGAGTCGGTTACGGATGGGGAATGATTAGCACCCTTACACCGCCCAAAATTGGTACTTTAATAATTACCGCTTTATTAATATTAAACTTTCCGGATTAAAGTGACGATTAGATTAAAATTTGATTATAAATGCGAGTAGATTTTAAAGGCCCCGTTATTCGAGAGTAAATGCCCAACCACTATCACTACGCCTGATACTGGCCCCGTTTACGCTCGAATAAAAGGGCACCGCATTGACAATTATATATCCGTAATGCAAACTTAAAAAACACGACAAACATAAATAAATATGATGCGATAATCAAGATAAATACTAACATTATAACATACTAATCTAACGTAAATAAATAAATAAATAATATTAAATGAAATGCATGAACGAAAATAACATGACATGTTACAATAATAAGATAAAATATAAATATAAACATGCAAAAGACATGCTTCCAAAATTAAACTAATTAATTCTAACATGCTTAAACACATAAGAAAAAAATACAAATGCAACAAATGCATGATATACATATAACACTATCACGACATTAAACACAAATAAAAAACATAAGCACGATATATCACAATAACAAGGCATAAAACATGTGAAAAAGGAGAAAAACACACTTCAAGAAATAATTAACCACATATATACATATAATAAAACCTAAATAAAAACCACAATGCAACATATTCAAAACATACATACATAAATATTAGTCTAACTTATTCACAAATATTAATTAACGTAATAACATAACAATATGTACAAACGACAATATATACATGAAATCTTATATATATAAATAATATAAAAATATAGAAAATATAAAAAGTTATACGTAAAATATGGGTTATAGAAAAAATTATATATACATAATAATATAAAACATGTTTCACATACCAAAAAATATATACGTAATAAATACATATTAGAATATTATATGTATATATACATAATAATAAAAATACAATCTTAATATATATAACATATAAAAATATATTATTTTGTGTAAATATAATAATAACAATAATAATAAAACTAATATAACAAGGAATCTAAAATAACACATACTAAAATATATAACACATACGTATACAAAAAATATGGCAAAAAACAATAAATATAAATATAGTATTATATCAACATATACTAAAAAGAAACATAGTATATACTCTCATATATTACTTAACATATATAGGTAATACACAACTTAATACACATATATAACATAATGTACATAGATGCATACTAAAAACATTTATACATACGTACATATACACAAATAAAAGCCATAAACAACTACACATCATGATAAAAATAAACACACATATTTACATATGAGAAAATTAAAAAACAAATATTAAACAACCATCAATAATTAATCTAAACATCCTAACAACATATAGAAAGATATGAACATAAAAACATATAAAAACGTAATAACTAAAAATAAATAAGAGATTAATAAAACATCATTAGATTAAAAAAGGATTACACCATGAACATACATAAAAAGAATACCCAAAATAAAATGAAGGGTGAATGCCGACTCTTCCCCTTATTTTTCTTCAATAGCCGAGATCTCCCCTTCAATTTTCCAATTTGTTTTGAAATGGCCGGCTACCCCTAATTATTTCTCCAAATTTGCCGCCAGCCTCCCCTGTTTTTTCCCCATTTTCATTACATTTTTGGTTTCTTATATCCAGTTCCAAACTAACAAATCCCTATTTTTAATTGCTGCAGATCTGGTATGATGGAGATAATCCGGATTTTGGGGAAATGGGTCTGAGATAGGGTATGGTTGAAGGTATGGGTTCGGCCAGAGGGTAGTTTTTAGGTTTATTTATTATTAGTTTTTTTGGGGTTTCTGGATTTGGGTTTGTTTAGGGTTTGTTTTGGTTTAATTCAGGGTTTTAAGTTGTTCAGGGTTGACGGAGATGGTGATCGGAGAGTGAGAACGGCGGCGGCGGTATAGTTTAGGATTAGGGTTTTTAGGTTGAAGGGTCTTTTGGTAATTTTCGGGTTAATGGGTTTGGATCCGGGTTTGGTTTGGGTAAAACGGGTTATTACAGGTACACCATTGAAATGCCGGTAAAGGATTTGGTCGACGATGACGACAATGTTTTCGAGTGTAAAACTTGTCGTCGTCGTTTCTCGTCATTTCAAGCACTAGGAGGGTATAGGGCGAGCCATAAGAAACCCAAATTGACGGTGGATCGGATGTTGAGAAATGATTCGAAGTTTCTAAGTTTAGCGACACAGGATGCTAAGGTGCATGAGTGTGGGATTTGTAGGAAGAAATTTGGGCAGGGACAAGCCTTGGGCGGTCATATGAGGAAGCATAGAGCTTCGGTTTATGAGATTTGTCTGGTTTTCATGTTGTTCCCAAGGTGCCGGTGTTGAGCAGATCAAATAGCAAGAAGATTTTTAGCCTGGACTTGAATTTAACTCCTTTGGAGAATGATTTGCAAGCTTTGCTTGGGAAAGTTGTTTTTCACTTTTGATGATCCAAAATATTTTTCCTATTGTTTCAATTTCATTTCCCATTTACGGACGTAAATGTAAATTATGGATTATTTCCTTTGCTGATCACTAATGATTCAAACTCATAATAATATTACATTGATTTTTCTTTTCGAACTATGGTTCTACATTCAATTTATTTTCTCTTGAAATGTCACTTTGATTACTTTGATTTTTCTTTTCGAACTACCTGCTCTCCTTGTAGCCACGTCAGACCGCCGGAATCTGGACCCGCCATAGTTGGGTCGTTTTGCTTTCTAGCGGTGAGAGAGAAATCAAATCGAGTCAAAAATTTCGACTTATTCGAGTTGACACGTCATATTTTACAACTCGAACTTTATTTGAGATTTTTTCGATTCGAGTCGAGTCTAGTCGAGTTTTCGAGTTCCTATAAAAATTTAATTGTAATTATTTATCATGTTATAGTACGGTTTGATTCCAATTTAAATCACATTCTCTAATCATATATATATATATATTTCTTCATATTTTTCGTATGTTGCAATATTTATTCATATTTTTATATATCGGTATATATATAATAAAAATTTGAGAGACTCGTCTCGAACTTAAAAATAAATCTATTAATTACTAAAAATTTCGAGTTATTTGAGTTTCTATTTTACAACTCAAACTTTATTTAAAATATTTTTGAGTCGAGTCGAGTTTATAAAATTTAGAGTCGAATCAAGATGAGTTATTTGATTTTTTCGAGTCGAGTCGAGTCGAATTTTGCTCACTCTTATTTGCTTATGCTCTCTTTGGGGCTTTGCTTCGCCCCTCTTTGGTACATACTCTACATTCTCCACTCAGATCTTCACCAAATTGGCTTTGGATCACCTAAGCACGCTAGTTTATTTGGCGTTTTACTTTCCCTTTTCCGTTCTTCTGTTTTGATATCTTCAATGTTATGTTTTTTGAACTTGTTTTTATTGCGGAATAATCGCTCAGAAGGTACCACTTTTTTAAAAAATATATATGATTATGTTAAGCAAGTTTATATGGCCGGTTGGTCAAGTTATTTTATTTTGTTCACTCATGTTCTCTTACGTCATGTATTCTAGACTCATTATAAGCACTTTTTTTTTAGAGTCTCCCTTTCCCCCACCTTTAAGTAGAATTAGTATTTGTAAAAAAAACATTTCTTATTTAATAATATTAAAAATCCCAGTTTAAGATTTAATTCGAATAAAATCATAATTTCAAATCTGTGTGCAATTTAGCAATTTGGGTGATTCATTGATTGCTAGATGAATTCTACTTTCAGTTTTTGTTTGATTTGACATATGATATGAATATACATCCCAACCCAATATTATTTCCTTTTTTTCCCCAAAGAAGCGGAAATTTTATTGACAATTGAAAGCTAAATAAAAAGCTCAATGTATTGTAAATAAAATTTTAAAAAGAAAACACATATAAAATGATAGAAAATAATATGAATGTATTGAAAAGGTTTTAAAAAAATCATACATTTTATTTTATCTTCGGGACAAACGAGTCCACTATAGTCATAATGAAATACTATCAAAAGCGAAGATAACATGCTTATTAAGTTGATATCATACATTTTATTTTATTTTTTCAAATTTTATATTTTTAATACTTTTTATAATTATAAATAATTTAAATATATATTTTACAATTTCCTAATATTTTCTCATTTTTGAATCATTTCTATTATTTTTTTGCGTAAAATGACACAATATCATACGTCAACACTAACAAAACGATAATTTGTATAGTTACACATTTAATCATCTATATTTTTATTTTTTATTTTTTATTTTTTTTCCCTTCACCATCTTTCATATTCTTCATCCAACTCAATCCCCAATTTTCTACTATGTTAATCCAATGCTACCAGATCAAGAACAAGTTAAATATCCGATAGAATCAGGAACAAGTCTAAGTTGGACACGTGGTCGAGGTTCGTGGAGAACACAAGTTAGTGTTGTCGTGGTTTCCACTTTGTGGCATATTTACGATTCTTCCCCTCATAAATTCAAAATTCCTCGGATAAAAAGAAAGAAGAAAAACATAATTTTATATCATCAGCTTTAATATTTTTAGTACTCAGAGATATAGTACTCACATTTTTCCCTTGCATTTAATGGGAAAATCTTTCTAATGCTTCTACTAAACATAAATCATCACCATAGATTGTATTTGATAAATATATAAAAATATAAAACTTAAATATTGTAAAGTAAATAAACATAAAGTAAAATAAAATAAAATAAAAGATCAATAATTCTCTTCAAAGTTATGAGAAAAATTAGAAGACGATTTCTTTCCTTCATGGGTTATAAGGAAATCAACGTCCAAATGAGTTAGACCAATATTATCTTCGTCATTTTCGTAAACAAAATTTGCTTTTATTTTCTTTCCTTTATCATTCAATGATTGTAGATTTTTCAGCGTACAACAAGTACGAGACTAACGGTTTATAATATCGCATTGGTAATAAAAAGGATTTTATTTCCTTAGAATAATCTTTAACACTCACATTTGTGATCCTTATAATCTCACTTTTGGTGGGTATAAGTGTTTTTGAAATGACCATCTTGTCTATGTCTATATTCATGGTCTCGGCCACGACACAATTGCTAATGTGGCTTTTATTCTTTCCGCTATATAATATCACATTCACTTTAAGGAATGGAGCAAAGTAAATTTAACATTATATTTGCATTCACTTCAGGGAATGCCTCCCATGAAAATAATTCTTGGATCAAGATGAATTTTCGTAATCTGAACTTGGGAGAAGTCTATAGTCGAATTTTTTGACGCAAAAAATTATTGCTTTCAAGCAAAATTACTATGATTTGTCGCACTTTAAAATCGTAGTTAAAAGAATAAAAATACAATTAGAATTTAGATATATTGATTTTTTTCTCTCGAGGTCAATGGAGACATGACAAATGACCAATGCAACTTCTCATAATGTTATAGCTCTTTTCAAGTCATTATAACATGTAAAACTCAAAACACAGTTAAAAATAACTTTCATCAATAGAATAACATAAACGATATAGATCTTTAGTATAACCTAATGTAAATATAACAATGAGGAAGCATATCACAAATTTTATGATTCACTTTTTTTTAAAAAAAATATTCACATTAGTAGTCAAATTAGATTTAGCAAAGAATAAAACACCTAAATTAGATGGATATAAAACAGTGAGAGATCAATAGTGAATTATACCATCGTCTTTTGAATTGGTTTTTAAGACACATCACATGACAAGGAGTAAAATGAATAAACTGAAAACTTGGAAAGCTGAAAGGCATCATTATCCCCTTTCACATAATTAGGAGCACACTAGGTGCACAACAACGGCTTGACGCGGGAGCTTTTGTTTTCAATTTCACGGCCTTTTTTTTATAGTAATAGTATTATTATTATTATTAATAAATAATAACCCATAGTTGTTTTTACCGTTTTCAAGTTTAAAAATTACAACTCATGACACTAATTATTTTCTTTGAAAATTTTCAATTCAAAATAGACTTACAATGTTTAGATGACACATAAATTTATAACATAGAATAACAAATAAGTAGACATGAAATTACATTGTGTCCTCTAGACACGAGAGAACTTACAGTGTTTTGAGAACACGAGTTTATTCCAAGTTTTTTAATGACGTCGTGGGATTACACATCCATCAATATTATATTCAAATCATTTTCGAAAACCCTTAATAAGAACCATAATAATTGTGCGAGATCGTGCTGATAACGTGTTGTGAATAAAATAAAGAACAAAAATAAAATAACAAAGATGTGGGAGAAAGATGGAGATTTGTATTATTTTGAATATAAACTTATATACAATGACTTCATCAAATCATCTATTTATAGGCATAAGAAATACATAATACATTAAACTCTAATTAATGAAGGCAATAATCCTAATGATAAAGTAAATCAAATTTCTTTGATAAAGTTTTTATCGTGATAGACATCCATATAAATAAATATTTATAATAGAAAGGAATTTTTTACTATTAAACATAAAAATATAAGAAAATTCAATTGTCAAGTTGAAATTATCATAAAAAGTCAACAATTAAAACACATCAACCTCAAACATTTCGAATTCGAATGTAAATTAACTTGAGTAAATGATTCTAACAAAAATATTTACAAATCTTAAAGTTTAAATTGACCCAATACAAAATAATTTAATTAAAAAACAATTCAACCCACTCAAGAAACGTGATGAGAGGCAAGCAACACCATCACCATAACAAACACCAAATACCCCAAAAAAAAACTCAGCACAACAAACACCTATTTTATACCTAACGACCAAACAATTACATAAAATATACCTATAAATCGGTAGTTAAGACAGTGTAGTCGTATTTCGACTTTAAAAATACACACATCTTTTGCTGCCCATTCTCATATCCACCGACTTAAAAATTGGAGCCGAAGCTTTAGCGAGAGCAGGGACGAAACCACGTGAGGAATGACAGAGGTCTGGCTCTTATAGTTAATCTTCTTTTTAAGATTTATTTTTCAAAATTTGATTATTGTACAAATTTTAAATCATAATTTATTTTACTTATTTGATGTTGTAAAATTATTCTTGTTTTAGTGGTAAAATATATAAGTAAAAATAAATTTATTTTTATTTAAAGTCAAAGTAGACATATCTTACTATTAACATTTTTAATCTTATTATTTCTGAAATTTTTATAACTTTTATAGTAATATTTTATTTTCGACCTAGTTAACTTTTTAGTTCCTAACTGCTCCCTGAGTGAGAGTCACTCTTACGAAGCCGCTATGGGTCGTCACACGTGACCTTTGCCTATAGTAAGTAAAGACTAGCGTGTCTGAAAGCAAACTACTTTCAATTTCCTCATGTTTGACCAAATTCAGACTCTTTCTCTATTATTACAAACTCAAACACGCCAATGATAAATGAGTTATTATGCCTTTTTCTAAAAAAAATGCAGTCAAACATAGCGGCTTCACAGTTGACTTTCCTTCTTTATTTAAACCACCTCACAATCTTCCCGTCTTCACAACACGAGCAATAAACCACAACAACAACAAGAAAAGCAAAGTATTTTTCACATTCAGATTCGTGATGAAGAGAGAAAGAGAAAATGGAGAGGGTATTCAGGATTTCGACATTGCTAAATGTCTGATGCTTTTATCTCAAGGCCTTGAAACCACCAACAAACCGAACCCTTCGGTCGACAACGAGGTTTTCGAGTGCAAAACTTGTCACCGGCGGTTCTCGTCGTTCCAAGCATTGGGCGGTCACCGTGCCAGCCATAAGAGACCCAAGCTGGCAGCCGAGAAAGGGAATGAAGAAATACAGTCGTTCCTTAGTTTATCGACGAAGCCCAAGACTCACGAGTGCTCCATTTGCGGCCAGGAGTTTTCGATGGGGCAAGCTTTGGGTGGCCATATGAGGAGGCATAGATCCGCCGTGAACGAAATCGTCTCTCCACCGTTTCCGGCTGTTCCGGCGGTGCAGGTATTGAAGAGGTCGAGCAGCAGTCGGAGGGTTGTGTGTAATTTGGACTTGAATTTGACACCATTGGAGAATGATTTGCAAGTTTTATTTGGAAACAAGGCTCCCAAGATTAATATTTGTTTTTGACATTTTATTCCATATTGTAAACATTTTTTCATTTGTTTTTTAATCCGAATTCATTGATAGTTTTCTTTAATAGAAAAAAATCTAAAAATACTACACAATGTTTCTTTTGGTGAAATTCTTGCTTTTAACTCATATACTTTAATCTGATACAATCTGATCCTAATATTATTAATGTTACAACTTAATCTTAAGATCAAGATCGTTAAAAGCTTCTGCTGGTTGGATAACGTAGATATTGAACAATCTAACAAAGTTTGGATTTTTTTTTCTTTCTAAAATCTATATTTATTTCTAAAAATTATACAGTTTAAGATTAACCCCTCATGTTTTGGACTGTTACTAAAATAAAAAATCTACATCGATAACATGAAGTAAAACATAATTTTATTATAACAAATAATTAAATTAAAATATAAATTCTAAATTTTCTCGATAATCTTATTGTTTTAGTGATTAATTGACTTTAATATACTCTTTGTCTAGTCATTAACCTTGTTGTTGTCGTCGTTGTCGTTTTGATAGTATTGTTGTTGTTCGGTAAACTAAAACTAAATATTAGCAAATAGAAACAATAATTTTAAAACTATATATTAGCATATTTTTATTAAATTAAAGAGGTGTTGTATTAATTTTATTTTATTAAATAATAGTTAAAGAGGTATGATTAATCACTGACTACTTTGATAATTTAATTGATTATAGTAAAGTGGCTTCATTTTTACTCTATTATCTCATTCAAACCATGAAGTAAGCAATTAGGTCAGCTTTCGAACAAAGAAAAAAGGTCACCTAAAAAGTACCAGTTATATATATGCATCGTATTTGTAATTTTTGAACATAAATTTACATAATAATTATACGCAAAGTATTTTACATTTATATAAATTTTAATACAATAACAATTTATATCATATATATATATATATGGTATTCTTATTTTTATGTTACATTTTTCAATTAATTTCAGATTAAGTTATATTTAAAACAATGTCCGCGTGTCCAATATTGCGAAAAGAAATTTTGGTGCACTTAGCTTCATCGATGAAGCTTCATTTCTTAGATACGCAAAGGCCAGTCTTTCCCATATAAATGAAGCAGGTTTATATTATAATATTGAAGCAGACAAATGTGACAATTTTATTATATAGTATTTTTGTGTGAAATAAGAAAGTTGTTGGAATCCAACCAATGACGATTCTTGCTTTATTTTTAATTAGTTTATAATTTAGTCCACCGTAGCTTTTATCTCATAAAAAGGGATAACTCTGAATTCACTCCCTTTATTATGTACGAATTTTGGATTTAACTCCTCTACTTTAAAATGAGTTCAATTTGATAACACCATCAGTTGCCACCATTAAAACGACAGCAGTAATTTTTTTACTATTATCGAATCAAACAATAAGTTTATGTTAGATCGGATGTCTAATGTTATCTTTAAAAAAATCCTATCATCATTTTAACATAAACGATTAGCGATGTATCAATTTGGATCTACTAATTATTGAGAAATTTTTATGTGTCAACATTAATCTTGTCTCACGGATAGATGTTGTACTCTGAAATAATGCTTCAGGTGCTTAAACAGATGGTGTGCGTCTGAGCGTCTTTTATGTTGAGCGACTTTTTCGAGCCCCTCAATATATTTAATATTGTCCTCAGAGAGGACCTCTTGCACGTGTATGGGTTTGGATAGCTTAAAAGTTATGGAATAAATTTCAAATTTCAACATAAGGGAGGGAGTAAAACCACAAATAGACCCTAAACAAATTTATATACAAACCGAAGTTTCATAGATAGTTCAGGGGCCATAATAGCTCATCGTCACTGGTGACATTTTCATTGGAGTCTGCTAAAGAGCACTCGCAAATATTTTAATGCCATAAATACCAAATAACACATTCTTCAAATATGAACGCATCTTAGTCAAATAAGCAATCAAAGTTCATTGGGCACAAAAATGTATATATAAGTACAAGTTCCAAGCGTTTCTCAAAAACCATAATTCAACCAGTTTTGGCTTCAAAAACACACACACAAACACCAAAGTTTTCAGATATGAAGAGAGGTAGAGAAAATGGTGCAAGTTTGAGTTTAGAGTACACCATTGAAATGCCAAAACTAAAGCATTTGGTCGTCGACCACGACGACGGCAATGTTTTCGAGTTTAAAACTTGTTGTCGTCGTTTCAAGCGCTAGGAGGGCATAGGGCGAGCCATAAGAAACCCAAATTGACGGTGGATCGGATGTTGAGAAATGATTCGAAGTTTCTACGTTTAGCGACACAGGCTGCTAAGGTGCATGAGTGTGGGATTTGTGGGAAGAAATTTGGGCAGGGACAAGCCTTGGGCGGTCATATGAGGAAGCATAGAGCTTCGGTTTATGAAGATTTGTCTGGTTTTCATGTTGTTCCCAAGGTACCGGTGTTGAGCAGATCAAATAGCAAGAGGATTTTGAGCCTGGACTTGAATTTAACTCCTTTGGAGAATGATTTGCAAGCTTTGCTTGGGAAAATTCTTCACTTTTGATGATCCAAAATATTTTTCCTATTGTTTCAATTTCATTTCACATTTATGGACGTAAATGTAAATTATGGATTCTTCCCTTTGCTGATCACTAATGATTCAAACTCATAATAATATTACATTGATTTTTCTTTCCGAACTATGATTCTACATTCAATTTATTTTCTCTTGAAATGTCACTTTGATTATTTTCAACACGCAATATTATTTTAAAAACATATGCTTATTTTAAGCAAGCACATGTGGCCGGTTGGTAAAGTTGCTCATCTTTGTTCACTCATATTCTCTTACGTCGTGTGTTCTAGACCCACTAGGAGCACCCATTTCTTTCCCCTAGGATCTCCCCTTCTTATCCCCTAGGTAGAATTATGATTTGTAAAAAAATGTATGCTTATTTAATAATATTAAAAAAAATCTTGGTTTAAGATTTATTTCGAATAAAATCATAATTTTAAATCTGTGTGCAATTTAGCAATTTGGGTGATTCATTGATTCCTAGATGAATTCTACTTTCAGTTTATGCTTAATTTCACATATGATATGGATGTACATCCAAAACCAATATTATTTCCTTTTTTCCCCCAAAGAAGCGGAAAAATAAAAAGTTCAATGTATTGTAAATAAAATTAAATAAACACATATAAAAGGATAGGAAATAATATGAATGTATTGAAAAGGTTTTTAAAAAAAATCATTTTAATTATTTTAGTCCTTAAACTTTATTTTTTCTGTTTTGAACTTTGAACTTTTATTTTATTTTTTCTAATTGAACCAACAAAAAAATACTTATTTTTTTATAAATAAAAGAAATATTATCAATCAAAACAACTAAACGGGACAAACGAGTCCACTATAGTCATAATGTAATACTATCAAAACCGAAGATAACATGCTTTTAAGTTGATATCATACATTTTATTTTATTTTATTTTATTTAGTCAAATTTCATATTTGTAATACTTTTATAATTTTAAATGATTTAAATATACATTTTACAATTTCCTAATATTTTCTCAATTTTGAATCATTTCTATTATTTTTGTTTTTTTTTTAAAAATAACACAATATCAGACGTCAACACTAACAAAACGATAAGATAGTTAACGCCAATAAGATAGTTGATATCAGGCGTTTAGATCATAAAGTATAGAATTTAACGTTTATGGTTGAAATTTAAAGGCTAGAGTTTAGTGATTAGAGACTTAGAGTTAAGAATTTCAAATTTAAATTTTAACCTTGAATTATGCGTGTTTGTGTAAAAGAAAATTACACCATCTATGTGTAAGATAATTGTCAAAAAAAAAAAACATATACCCACGCTCATAAATACTTGGAAAGAAAAAGTACTACCGTGCGGGCCTGAAGACCCATCAAATTCTAACTCTGGAGTTAAATTTCTTTAATAGGGTTGTTTAGAGTTTATCGGGCTTGATTAAAAAGTTTTAAATTGAATAAGGAATACTAAAACTTCTATTATCTTATGATTACAAAATAATATTTATTTATATGTTTTTAATTTTTGATAAAATATATACTTTATAAAATAATATTTTTCGATCTCAAATCTTTTAAAATGAATATCATCAATATTAAATATAATTGAATATTCTGATTACACTATCAAATTAAAAATAATAAGAATTGATATAATTACGCTATTCAAATTTAATATCTTATTATTATTACTGCGCAATGAAATTATGTGAACTTAGTCATATTATTGTTTTTTTATCAACTTTTATTATTACTGTAAGAAAAATTATTAGATGAGTCTAGCTCACCACGTCATTCATGGTCTTATCTAATAATAATTTTATCTCATTTTTTTAAAGGTAAATTTTCACCTCTTTTCTACGTGTCATTAAAGAGTGATAGTTATTTGGAAGTTATACTAAAATAGATGAATCTCATTAGATAGATCATAAATGACGTGATGAGTCGGGTCCATTCAATAATTTTTTCCTACTATAGGGTTTTAGATATTCGTATTAACTTGTTTTCTAATGTATAGTAGAACACGTATGTATATATATATATATATTAGAACTCGTATATTTTTATATAGTTCCTTTAACATCAACATATAATATTTAAATACGTCAACGTCTTTATTTTTTGTTTTTATTTAAATACGTCAACATCTTAATTTATTTTTATATATAGTTAATGGGTAAATTTTCGATATATAGATTGTATAAAATTATTTTTACACAAATCTACATATTTGCACTATCAAACCCAAATCCTAAATTCTTAATCATAACCCTAAAAAACTAAATTTTAAACTTTAAATCATATACCCTATGTAATGACCCAGATTCCGAAACTCGAGGGTCGGGTTAAACCGAGGTATGGGCTTCGCGTTTGGGTCGAGATATTGGGCCTTGAGAGCCTTGTTGGGCTTGAAGAAAAGCTTTTGGGCTTGTGTTGTGGGTTTGTTGTTGGGCTAAAGTGAAAGTAAGAAGGGCAAATGGGTAAAAGCATAATTAAAGACAATGAGAGCTGATGGGGGGCTTTAATTTCTGCAGAAAAGTTGGAGGGTGAAGTCACCTTTGTCCCTTTGTCTTCTCCCTCTTTCTCGTATCCATCTTCCTACCCAAGTTGAAGTAAAATGGGTAATCTTTGAGAGTTTGAGTAAGAATCTCGTTTGGGGCAAGAAGGGAAACTTGTTCAGCTTTGAGAGATCTACCAACCAAGGTAAAAATGTTGGTTGTGGTAGAAGAAGGTGTTTGGTGAGGTCTTGAAGAAGAAGAACGGGAATGGATATTTGAGGGCTTTTTCATCAGCTTTAATTCGAGGTTAGTATACTACTAACTCCTATTGTTTCCTGCAACTCTCCTATCGTTTCCTGCAAGTCATAAAAATAAGCTTTGTGCATGTTTTTGTGTTTATGATTTGATAAGCTTTGGGTTGACCCATTTAATGGTAAAATGGGGATTTGATGTTGCTAAGGCTTAAAATTGGTAGAAACCCATTTAATACCTCACAATAACTTGTAAAATCGATTTAGGGTTTAACTATAGGGGTTAAACAGGGTTTCTAGGTGAAACTCGCACCCAGAGTTCGAAAATTGGGCTTACATACCGGTACTGAGGTTAGAGTATCGGTACGCCTTAGTGTAAATGGGGGAAGAGTTGTGAGGGGAGTACCGGTACGCTTCCCCGTGTATCGGTACCCCTTGTAAGGTAAGAATTCCAGAGATGCTTTCGTGTACCGGTACGCAAGAGGGCATACCAGTACGCACTGTTATATTTCCTGGAAAGGTTTTGAGTACCGGTACGGTACGTAACGTACCAGTACTCCCTTGGGTTAATTCCTTCAAATTTGGTAGGGGTATCGGTACTCATAGGGGAGTATCGGTACGCGTTGTTGCTTGCTTAGGAGAGGCTTAGCGTACTGGTACGCGTTTGTGAGAGTACCGGTACGGGGTGGATCAATACAGGGCGATCCTAGTACAGATGATAAGTATTGGTACGGTACATAGCGTATCGGTATGGCTTGGGGTATAGTTCTTTTGAACCTAATTAGAGTATTGGTACTCATGTGGGAGTATCGATACTTAGAGGGGAGTACCGATACTCACCTTGGAGTATCGATACTCGCTGGGCAATCTGCCCAATAATTTCGAGATGGCGTTCAGGGATGTTATGATTCGAGACAAAGGGCCTTGGGGGCTCGTTAAGGTGTAAAATGAATATTAAAACTGAGAAATGGAAATTCTAACCCCGTACGAGTAATGAATGGCTAATGACTTGGTAAATGTTTGGTAAATTATGTGAGGTGGTAAACCATAGGGATCCTAGGCGGATCGTGGATGTTGTGTGGTAATCTAGGTTCATGCTGTGTGCGGAAAATGGCACCTATAAGGTTGAGTCTTGTCGGATAATAAGATAAATTAATGAGAATGACTAATGTGTACTTTATAAACATGCTAATGAATGGATAATTCAACAGGATGATATAATAATTGATAAAAACCATAAGGCTATGGTAAAGGTGTTAGAGCTGTGTGCGGTAAGACCCTTGTGTCGAGATCTAGAGCTGTGTGCTGATGAGACGCCTAGATAGTCGAGTCATCCCTTGTTGTTGGGATTTGGATACCCTAAGTGTGTTGCAACACCTTGAAGACTCCCGAATGTAGAATCTCGATGCTTTGTGGACGCGGGCCTCATTCGAAGATGCTTGATGAGAGATCCCGAGCATGGATGTAGGATCCCGATGCTATGTGGACGCGAGCCTCATCCCCTTGAGTATAGGATCCCGATGCTTTGTGGACGCGGGCCTCATCCCCTTGAGTATAAGATCCCGATGCTTTGTGAACGCAGGCCTTGCTTAGAGTATAGGATCCCAATGCTATGTGGACGCGGGCCTTACTCGCAGTGTAAGATCCCGATGCTTTGTGGATGCGGGCCTCACTCAAGTGTAGGATTTCGTTGCTTTGTGAACGCGGACCTCACTTAATGTTGTTGGTGTCATCAGTGTGGTGCTAGGTAAACGTATGAGATACGTGTACGAGCTGTGTGCGTGATCATACATTCATAATGCCATGTGTTTAGGCGGATATAGTAGCGCCATTGTTATCTTGCCATGACATCATTCTTGTTGCATTGCTTTATTTATGATTTGCATGAAGCATGATTGAGTGGCGGTGTATCCACTGAGCTTTGTTAGCTCATCATTCATAATCGTTGTCTCCGTTCGCAGGTTAGTAGGTTTGGCACGTTCTTAAAGGAGCACCATCTGGGAAGGATTCCAGCTCCTCGTCTCTTCAGAGTACAATACTTAGATCTTTGGGATTTGTATTCGTAGGAACCTATTGTATATTGTAAATCGTATTTGGATTTTCAAACTATCGAGTTAAGGGTTTATAATGTAATTTTAAAAGGAGCTCCATTGTATATGTTTTTAATTATTTATTATGTTTTATTGGGCTGTAATTAAATGGACTTTCAAAACAGATTATGGATTGGGCTAAACTAGGTCAAAATTTTATAATAACGGGTTGGGCTTGAGGCCCAAATGTGACATCCGGGTCGAGAGTGTTACACCCTAAATTCTAAACATCAACCTTAAATTCTAAACCCTACAACCTACACCCCTAAACTAAAACTCTAACCCTAAAACTAAAAGGCACATATAAATTAAAATTTACATGTGTATCAAAGTTTTTTCTATAGTTAATATCAACTTACAGTACAAATATATGTTAGGGTTTTACTTTTACATTATTATATAATACGCTTTTTAATTTTATTTTGAATCCTGGCTTTACATAGATCAATAACTTTCTTAATTTTCGATTCCATATTTTTTTTTAACACTTACTTAAATATTTACGTAATATTTTTAAGGTTTCAAGTTAAATTTTTTATAATAATTAGGAAAACACTTTGACATACAAGTTTGTATAAAGTTTACACAAGCCTTTTAATTTTATGATTTAGATATTTATGTTGTGATTTAGGGTTTAGGAGTTTAGATTGTAGGGATAGAATTTAAGGTTTATGATTAGAATTTATAATTTATGGTTTAGGGTTTAAGGTTAAGTTTTTTAGTGTTAGGGCTAAGAATTTTAGGTTTTAAATTTTATAACTTAAATATGAACGGTTGTGTAATTTTTTACACAATTGGTGTATCAAAATATAACTCTAATAATTAATATAATTTTAGAATTTAGATCTATATAAACCATAATTATAATTTGTACCATTAAACATAACGAGAGTAATTATAATATTATTATATTTTATCAGTCGAACACGTCTAAATAATTATAATTATAATAGTTACATATACATATAATTATTATATTAGTGATTACATTTTATTAAAATTTTTAATTTAAAAAATTCAAATATACGTAAAGAATTAAGCTGTAAAAACATATTAAGAATAATAAAAACATAATGTAAACATTTTTTTACTTAATAAAAAAAGTATAAAGAGTTTAGGGATAATAAAAACTATTTTACTAAAAGTTTACAAATTTTCCATTTTCTTGGTTTTTTATTTTTCTTTTGGCATTTACGGACATCTGGTGTACAACATGATTTTCATTTCAAAAGATGGGTCAAACAGATTAGGTACCTAAAATTATTTTTTACAATTAGGTACCTAAAATTATTTTTTACAATTAGGTACCTAAAATTATTTTTTACAATTAGGTACCTAAAATTATTTTTTACAATTAGGTACCTAAAATTATTTTTTACAATTAGGTACCTAAAATTATTTTTTACAATTAGGTACCTAAAATTATTTTTTACAATTAGGTACCTAAAATTATTTTTTACAATTAGGTACCTAAAATTATTTTTTACAATTAGGTACCTAAAATTATTTTTTACAATTAGGTACCTAAAATTATTTTTTACAATTAGGTACCTAAAATTATTTTTTACAATTAGGTACCTAAAATTATTTTTTACAATTAGGTACCTAAAATTATTTTTTACAATTAGGTACCTAAAATTATTTTTTACAATTAGGTACCTAAAATTATTTTTTACAATTAGGTACCTAAAATTATTTTTTACAATTAGGTACCTAAAATTATTTTTTACAATTAGGTACCTAAAATTATTTTTTACAATTAGGTACCTAAAATTATTTTTTACAATTAGGTACCTAAAATTATTTTTTACAATTAGGTACCTAAAATTATTTTTTACAATTAGGTACCTAAAATTATTTTTTACAATTAGGTACCTAAAATTATTTTTTACAATTAGGTACCTAAAATTATTTTTTACAATTAGGTACCTAAAATTATTTTTTACAATTAGGTACCTAAAATTATTTTTTACAATTAGGTACCTAAAATTATTTTTTACAATTAGGTACCTAAAATTATTTTTTACAATTAGGTACCTAAAATTATTTTTTACAATTAGGTACCTAAAATTATTTTTTACAATTAGGTACCTAAAATTATTTTTTACAATTAGGTACCTAAAATTATTTTTTACAATTAGGTACCTAAAATTATTTTTTACAATTAGGTACCTAAAATTATTTTTTACAATTAGGTACCTAAAATTATTTTTTACAATTAGGTACCTAAAATTATTTTTTACAATTAGGTACCTAAAATTATTTTTTACAATTAGGTACCTAAAATTATTTTTTACAATTAGGTACCTAAAATTATTTTTTACAATTAGGTACCTAAAATTATTTTTTACAATTAGGTACCTAAAATTATTTTTTACAATTAGGTACCTAAAATTATTTTTTACAATTAGGTACCTAAAATTATTTTTTACAATTAGGTACCTAAAATTATTTTTTACAATTAGGTACCTAAAATTATTTTTTACAATTAGGTACCTAAAATTATTTTTTACAATTAGGTACCTAAAATTATTTTTTACAATTAGGTACCTAAAATTATTTTTTACAATTAGGTACCTAAAATTATTTTTTACAATTAGGTACCTAAAATTATTTTTTACAATTAGGTACCTAAAATTATTTTTTACAATTAGGTACCTAAAATTATTTTTTACAATTAGGTACCTAAAATTATTTTTTACAATTAGGTACCTAAAATTATTTTTTACAATTAGGTACCTAAAATTATTTTTTACAATTAGGTACCTAAAATTATTTTTTACAATTAGGTACCTAAAATTATTTTTTACAATTAGGTACCTAAAATTATTTTTTACAATTAGGTACCTAAAATTATTTTTTACAATTAGGTACCTAAAATTATTTTTTACAATTAGGTACCTAAAATTATTTTTTACAATTAGGTACCTAAAATTATTTTTTACAATTAGGTACCTAAAATTATTTTTTACAATTAGGTACCTAAAATTATTTTTTACAATTAGGTACCTAAAATTATTTTTTACAATTAGGTACCTAAAATTATTTTTTACAATTAGGTACCTAAAATTATTTTTTACAATTAGGTACCTAAAATTATTTTTTACAATTAGGTACCTAAAATTATTTTTTACAATTAGGTACCTAAAATTATTTTTTACAATTAGGTACCTAAAATTATTTTTTACAATTAGGTACCTAAAATTATTTTTTACAATTAGGTACCTAAAATTATTTTTTACAATTAGGTACCTAAAATTATTTTTTACAATTAGGTACCTAAAATTATTTTTTACAATTAGGTACCTAAAATTATTTTTTACAATTAGGTACCTAAAATTATTTTTTACAATTAGGTACCTAAAATTATTTTTTACAATTAGGTACCTAAAATTATTTTTTACAATTAGGTACCTAAAATTATTTTTTACAATTAGGTACCTAAAATTATTTTTTACAATTAGGTACCTAAAATTATTTTTTACAATTAGGTACCTAAAATTATTTTTTACAATTAGGTACCTAAAATTATTTTTTACAATTAGGTACCTAAAATTATTTTTTACAATTAGGTACCTAAAATTATTTTTTACAATTAGGTACCTAAAATTATTTTTTACAATTAGGTACCTAAAATTATTTTTTACAATTAGGTACCTAAAATTATTTTTTACAATTAGGTACCTAAAATTATTTTTTACAATTAGGTACCTAAAATTATTTTTTACAATTAGGTACCTAAAATTATTTTTTACAATTAGGTACCTAAAATTATTTTTTACAATTAGGTACCTAAAATTATTTTTTACAATTAGGTACCTAAAATTATTTTTTACAATTAGGTACCTAAAATTATTTTTTACAATTAGGTACCTAAAATTATTTTTTACAATTAGGTACCTAAAATTATTTTTTACAATTAGGTACCTAAAATTATTTTTTACAATTAGGTACCTAAAATTATTTTTTACAATTAGGTACCTAAAATTATTTTTTACAATTAGGTACCTAAAATTATTTTTTACAATTAGGTACCTAAAATTATTTTTTACAATTAGGTACCTAAAATTATTTTTTACAATTAGGTACCTAAAATTATTTTTTACAATTAGGTACCTAAAATTATTTTTTACAATTAGGTACCTAAAATTATTTTTTACAATTAGGTACCTAAAATTATTTTTTACAATTAGGTACCTAAAATTATTTTTTACAATTAGGTACCTAAAATTATTTTTTACAATTAGGTACCTAAAATTATTTTTTACAATTAGGTACCTAAAATTATTTTTTACAATTAGGTACCTAAAATTATTTTTTACAATTAGGTACCTAAAATTATTTTTTACAATTAGGTACCTAAAATTATTTTTTACAATTAGGTACCTAAAATTATTTTTTACAATTAGGTACCTAAAATTATTTTTTACAATTAGGTACCTAAAATTATTTTTTACAATTAGGTACCTAAAATTATTTTTTACAATTAGGTACCTAAAATTATTTTTTACAATTAGGTACCTAAAATTATTTTTTACAATTAGGTACCTAAAATTATTTTTTACAATTAGGTACCTAAAATTATTTTTTACAATTAGGTACCTAAAATTATTTTTTACAATTAGGTACCTAAAATTATTTTTTACAATTAGGTACCTAAAATTATTTTTTACAATTAGGTACCTAAAATTATTTTTTACAATTAGGTACCTAAAATTATTTTTTACAATTAGGTACCTAAAATTATTTTTTACAATTAGGTACCTAAAATTATTTTTTACAATTAGGTACCTAAAATTATTTTTTACAATTAGGTACCTAAAATTATTTTTTACAATTAGGTACCTAAAATTATTTTTTACAATTAGGTACCTAAAATTATTTTTTACAATTAGGTACCTAAAATTATTTTTTACAATTAGGTACCTAAAATTATTTTTTACAATTAGGTACCTAAAATTATTTTTTACAATTAGGTACCTAAAATTATTTTTTACAATTAGGTACCTAAAATTATTTTTTACAATTAGGTACCTAAAATTATTTTTTACAATTAGGTACCTAAAATTATTTTTTACAATTAGGTACCTAAAATTATTTTTTACAATTAGGTACCTAAAATTATTTTTTACAATTAGGTACCTAAAATTATTTTTTACAATTAGGTACCTAAAATTATTTTTTACAATTAGGTACCTAAAATTATTTTTTACAATTAGGTACCTAAAATTATTTTTTACAATTAGGTACCTAAAATTATTTTTTACAATTAGGTACCTAAAATTATTTTTTACAATTAGGTACCTAAAATTATTTTTTACAATTAGGTACCTAAAATTATTTTTTACAATTAGGTACCTAAAATTATTTTTTACAATTAGGTACCTAAAATTATTTTTTACAATTAGGTACCTAAAATTATTTTTTACAATTAGGTACCTAAAATTATTTTTTACAATTAGGTACCTAAAATTATTTTTTACAATTAGGTACCTAAAATTATTTTTTACAATTAGGTACCTAAAATTATTTTTTACAATTAGGTACCTAAAATTATTTTTTACAATTAGGTACCTAAAATTATTTTTTACAATTAGGTACCTAAAATTATTTTTTACAATTAGGTACCTAAAATTATTTTTTACAATTAGGTACCTAAAATTATTTTTTACAATTAGGTACCTAAAATTATTTTTTACAATTAGGTACCTAAAATTATTTTTTACAATTAGGTACCTAAAATTATTTTTTACAATTAGGTACCTAAAATTATTTTTTACAATTAGGTACCTAAAATTATTTTTTACAATTAGGTACCTAAAATTATTTTTTACAATTAGGTACCTAAAATTATTTTTTACAATTAGGTACCTAAAATTATTTTTTACAATTAGGTACCTAAAATTATTTTTTACAATTAGGTACCTAAAATTATTTTTTACAATTAGGTACCTAAAATTATTTTTTACAATTAGGTACCTAAAATTATTTTTTACAATTAGGTACCTAAAATTATTTTTTACAATTAGGTACCTAAAATTATTTTTTACAATTAGGTACCTAAAATTATTTTTTACAATTAGGTACCTAAAATTATTTTTTACAATTAGGTACCTAAAATTATTTTTTACAATTAGGTACCTAAAATTATTTTTTACAATTAGGTACCTAAAATTATTTTTTACAATTAGGTACCTAAAATTATTTTTTACAATTAGGTACCTAAAATTATTTTTTACAATTAGGTACCTAAAATTATTTTTTACAATTAGGTACCTAAAATTATTTTTTACAATTAGGTACCTAAAATTATTTTTTACAATTAGGTACCTAAAATTATTTTTTACAATTAGGTACCTAAAATTATTTTTTACAATTAGGTACCTAAAATTATTTTTTACAATTAGGTACCTAAAATTATTTTTTACAATTAGGTACCTAAAATTATTTTTTACAATTAGGTACCTAAAATTATTTTTTACAATTAGGTACCTAAAATTATTTTTTACAATTAGGTACCTAAAATTATTTTTTACAATTAGGTACCTAAAATTATTTTTTACAATTAGGTACCTAAAATTATTTTTTACAATTAGGTACCTAAAATTATTTTTTACAATTAGGTACCTAAAATTATTTTTTACAATTAGGTACCTAAAATTATTTTTTACAATTAGGTACCTAAAATTATTTTTTACAATTAGGTACCTAAAATTATTTTTTACAATTAGGTACCTAAAATTATTTTTTACAATTAGGTACCTAAAATTATTTTTTACAATTAGGTACCTAAAATTATTTTTTACAATTAGGTACCTAAAATTATTTTTTACAATTAGGTACCTAAAATTATTTTTTACAATTAGGTACCTAAAATTATTTTTTACAATTAGGTACCTAAAATTATTTTTTACAATTAGGTACCTAAAATTATTTTTTACAATTAGGTACCTAAAATTATTTTTTACAATTAGGTACCTAAAATTATTTTTTACAATTAGGTACCTAAAATTATTTTTTACAATTAGGTACCTAAAATTATTTTTTACAATTAGGTACCTAAAATTATTTTTTACAATTAGGTACCTAAAATTATTTTTTACAATTAGGTACCTAAAATTATTTTTTACAATTAGGTACCTAAAATTATTTTTTACAATTAGGTACCTAAAATTATTTTTTACAATTAGGTACCTAAAATTATTTTTTACAATTAGGTACCTAAAATTATTTTTTACAATTAGGTACCTAAAATTATTTTTTACAATTAGGTACCTAAAATTATTTTTTACAATTAGGTACCTAAAATTATTTTTTACAATTAGGTACCTAAAATTATTTTTTACAATTAGGTACCTAAAATTATTTTTTACAATTAGGTACCTAAAATTATTTTTTACAATTAGGTACCTAAAATTATTTTTTACAATTAGGTACCTAAAATTATTTTTTACAATTAGGTACCTAAAATTATTTTTTACAATTAGGTACCTAAAATTATTTTTTACAATTAGGTACCTAAAATTATTTTTTACAATTAGGTACCTAAAATTATTTTTTACAATTAGGTACCTAAAATTATTTTTTACAATTAGGTACCTAAAATTATTTTTTACAATTAGGTACCTAAAATTATTTTTTACAATTAGGTACCTAAAATTATTTTTTACAATTAGGTACCTAAAATTATTTTTTACAATTAGGTACCTAAAATTATTTTTTACAATTAGGTACCTAAAATTATTTTTTACAATTAGGTACCTAAAATTATTTTTTACAATTAGGTACCTAAAATTATTTTTTACAATTAGGTACCTAAAATTATTTTTTACAATTAGGTACCTAAAATTATTTTTTACAATTAGGTACCTAAAATTATTTTTTACAATTAGGTACCTAAAATTATTTTTTACAATTAGGTACCTAAAATTATTTTTTACAATTAGGTACCTAAAATTATTTTTTACAATTAGGTACCTAAAATTATTTTTTACAATTAGGTACCTAAAATTATTTTTTACAATTAGGTACCTAAAATTATTTTTTACAATTAGGTACCTAAAATTATTTTTTACAATTAGGTACCTAAAATTATTTTTTACAATTAGGTACCTAAAATTATTTTTTACAATTAGGTACCTAAAATTATTTTTTACAATTAGGTACCTAAAATTATTTTTTACAATTAGGTACCTAAAATTATTTTTTACAATTAGGTACCTAAAATTATTTTTTACAATTAGGTACCTAAAATTATTTTTTACAATTAGGTACCTAAAATTATTTTTTACAATTAGGTACCTAAAATTATTTTTTACAATTAGGTACCTAAAATTATTTTTTACAATTAGGTACCTAAAATTATTTTTTACAATTAGGTACCTAAAATTATTTTTTACAATTAGGTACCTAAAATTATTTTTTACAATTAGGTACCTAAAATTATTTTTTACAATTAGGTACCTAAAATTATTTTTTACAATTAGGTACCTAAAATTATTTTTTACAATTAGGTACCTAAAATTATTTTTTACAATTAGGTACCTAAAATTATTTTTTACAATTAGGTACCTAAAATTATTTTTTACAATTAGGTACCTAAAATTATTTTTTACAATTAGGTACCTAAAATTATTTTTTACAATTAGGTACCTAAAATTATTTTTTACAATTAGGTACCTAAAATTATTTTTTACAATTAGGTACCTAAAATTATTTTTTACAATTAGGTACCTAAAATTATTTTTTTATAGGTCGGGTTTAGTGTATTTATTTTTTGGTCGAGTATGGTCTGGTCGGGTTTCTTAAAGAATGCATTCAGGTCGGGTGAGGTTCGAATTTAAGGTATTTATTTTCAAGTCGAGTTTAGGTAAGCCAAAAACCCGACTCGACCCATGCCTATTCGTAATAAATAACATCACAACTTATTCAAAAAAAAAAGAATACGTGTAGTAAGTTAATAAAAAAAAAGAGAATACGTGTAGTAAGTTGGGATAACAATTTAACCCAGATTCGACGGGTCTCGACCCAATCTGATAGGGACGGATTTTATTTTTAAAAAATTGGGCTCGGGGCAGGACAGATTTTAGGAGAGGTATGGTATGGGGCGGGCAGGGTCCGGGTTTAGGGTAAAAAATAACCAACCCGACCCGGATATATATATATATATATTCCTAGGGTTTCTTTTAACCCTTACCGCGGCAGTCTTTCCCAACTTCATTTCATTTGTTGCTCTCCTTTACCCATTCATTCTAGCTGCTGTGTCTTATTCTTATTGATTTTGTTCTTTTTGATTTATTCTTGTCTTATTAACTTTCAATTTTAATTTTTTTATTTCACTAATTCTCTTCTCATGTTTTCCTTTTCTTTTGATTTAGTTTATGTGAGTTTCAAAGGTTATTTTTTCTTTAATGGTGATGAACGATTTTTAAGTTTGATGGTTCCTCTCCGACGATGACAATGTCAGATGAAGTCAAATTTATCGAGGACTTTACCTCTGTCAATCCTTATTATTAATATCTTCCCCTTTTCCTTTATTTTTTTTATTTAAAATATCAATTTTTTTCAAAAATAAATTATAGTTTATATGTGATTTGTGAAAACAAGGGTAAAGTTATTGTTTTAGTTTAATGGTTGTTGGTAATTTTTTATTTGCAGGGATTGATGCTTAGTTTGTTTGAATTTCTGGAAAATATGTATGTTTGGATGCCCAGAAAATATTTTCTGGAAAAATGTTGTTTGGATACTAAAAAAAAATTATGAGAAAATAAGTCTAATTTGGGTTGGGACGGGGCGGGGTCAAGTATACATATCTAAGTTTGGGTCGAAGTCGGAGCAGATATAATATTAGAAATATCTAGATCGAGTCAAGTCAAACTTTAATAATAATTTTTTAGGTCGGAGTCGAGGCGGCCAAAAATTTGCCCTTTGTCATCGCTAATAGTAAGTTAATTTTTAATCCTACTGGAAGTACCTCAAAGGTCTTAATTTAACCTCATAAATAATATTTATATTATTCATTTTTTTTGACAAATAGATTAAACATGATAAATGTTTAAACTTGATCGAATTGAATTTTCACAGATTTAATTATATAATTGATGATAAAAAATTATTTTATTATATTAACTTAGCAAATAATAATTTTATGTGTTTAATTTTTTATAATCATTTCCTACCCTTAAAGAAGTGAAGAGTGTCGATTAGGTGGCTTACTATATACCAACACTTTATTAATTTATGCATTTTTTTCTATTTTGTGGCATATTTTTTTATTTTTTTGTAATTTATTTATTTTTGTGACATAAGTTTAGCATACTTTAGCGGTCGATTGGTACTCGTATAGAAATCTTCACGACACAAATCTTTGATTGTTCTGTCGGTGGTCTTAGAAAGATGGATCTCACACAGTTATGCTGACGTAATCAGACTTCGGTAACGGAGCAATATGCTTGATAGTTTGGTTCGCTCACCATTCTTTTTTACCCCGTAAAGTGTCTTGTTTGGATAAAGACAGAAATTCATGAAGGTTTTTGAATTTTAGTATGCTAATCTTGATGAGAGTGTCTGTTTTTTGTACCATTATAAGTGATTTTAGTAGATTTATCCTTTTTATATATTATATTTTACTGTGATTAATAAATTTCAGTTATCTTTGTTTAAAAAATAATATAAAAAATTATAAAATAGTGAAAAAATTCAAATTTGAGAATTATTAGAATCATAATTATTTTTTATAATTTAATGTAATAATTGAATAATATTGTAATAAATAGATAATAAGTTATATAGTCCTTATCTCTCACCGCATTGAAAGTTGAATCGAAACGTAAGGAATTCTCTTTTTAACAATTTCGATTTAATTTCGCACCTTTTTCTTTATTTCTTCGTTGTCGGGGGTTGCCTTTAAATGGTAGCGAGGAAACAGAGCGGGAACTCGTACAGCTTGCTTTGCTCCCTACGTCCTACAGGGTTTTATTATTTCTTCTCATTTACTATTTTTTATACACTCTCTTTTGCCTAACTTTTTTTCTGTTTCTGAGATCTGTGTTGCCTTTTCCCCTGTAGCTCTTTCAAAGCTTCCGTTCGTAAGAACTGGAAACAGTTACAGGTGCGTTTGAAATACACTTTTCAACGTTTAGATATATTTTTTTTTTTAGCTTTTTGGCTTTGTTTTGGATCTGATTGCTTCTCCTTGTTGTCCGGAAAATCATCTGGCGATCTTGAGGTGAAATCATTTTCAGTTGTTTTTTGTTCTTTATTTTCTACTGTTTTCGCATTTTGTGTTGATTTAAGTGGTAATAGTTCAGTAGATCTGTGTTTGCTAAGCTAGTCGCGAACATTTATTTGATTCATAATAGATTTTTTCTTCCGGAAAATCGAATGTAGAATAGTTCTGCGATGTAGTTTGCTTTAGGCAGTTTTGTGGAAGTGAAACGAATTTGCCAATGTGTGTCAACGATTTTGTTTTGGCTGCTTACTTTTGCAAGCATTTCATTAGTTAAGCAGTCTGCTGTGGAAGGGGAATTTTAGAAACTGTAACAGATACAAGGACGTTTTTTTGTATCATTGTTTATCTTCGTTGCTTATAACTTCTAACAGGATAATCTTTTATGGAACTTTTAGTACAGTAAATTTGATTCGAATTTTTTTTTGTAGTTCTTTATACATTGTTGTAACCTACAGTGATGGCTTCACCTATTGAGACTCCAACCAAGTCCTCTGACTGTAACTCTCACTACTCTTCACATCCTCCTTTAAATGAAAGGATTCTTTCATCGTTAACCCAGAGGAATGTTGCTGCTCATCCATGGCATGATCTTGAGATCGGTATGCAATGTCAATTTCAGTTGTGTACTGTGTTATTCCTATTGGTTTTCCATAACTCTTAATTTTAATAATGTACTTTTTTGCTGTTTATAATTTCTTTTACAGGACCTGGAGCTCCAATTACTTTCTATTGTGTAAGTATATATGACACGGAGTTTAAATGCTTCATAGTTCGTAATGATATTGTAAATTGTGAAAAATGTATGCGTTTGATTGTCTCTAACATATTTCTTTTATACATTTGGCCCTTTAGATCTTTTCACATCGACTCTTGTCCCTGCTATCATGATTGATGTTTATTAGGTTGAGAAAATGAATTAAAAATTATTATGTATTTCCCTTTCAAATTGAAAGATAGTTGTTATATTGAAGACGTTGATTAATATGTGAAGGTGATTGAGATTGGAAAAGGGAGCAAAGTGAAATATGAACTTGACAAGAAAACTGGTCTTATCAAGGTAAATCACTACTAACTACTATTTGCAGCGCCTTGTAGATTATGATTGGTTGCTGATGAAAAATGCCTAAATTTGCAGGTTGATCGTGTGCTGTACTCATCAGTTGTATATCCTCACAACTATGGTTTCATCCCTCGTACTCTTTGTGAAGACAGTGATCCGATTGATGTCCTAATCATTATGCAGGCATGTTCTTTTTCTGGTCCCGGTTTTCATTGAAAATATCAAATTTTAATCCGCGGCTGCTTAGCCTATTTCATACTTTGAAACTCTCTTCTATTTCTTGGGTTTACCTTACTGCACTTTAAAACGAATCACTGAAAATTATGTTGGCCGTACAGCTGCAAATGTTATACATGTTAGCACTTTTAAGGCAATGCTCATGTTACCATTGAAATACATACAGGAACCGGTTCTTCCTGGATGCTTTCTTCGAGCTAAAGCTATAGGTGTGATGCCTATGATTGATCAGGTAAACATTAAGCACTGATTACAATACTCCCGACTCTTAGATACATGTTTAAAACCAAATGCACGAAGCTGAGCAATTTTATAAATGCAGGGTGAGAAAGATGACAAGATTATTGCTGTTTGTGCCGATGATCCCGAGTATTGTCACTACAATGACATCAAGGAACTCCCACCCCACCGTTTGGCTGAGATTCGCTGCTTCTTTGAAGATTGTATGTAACTGCTATCAGGAAGGATATCTGTTTTAAATTGCTCTTTTCTCTGAAACATGCCTAACTTTCTTTTGCCTTAATAAATACATCAGACAAGAAGAATGAGAACAAGGAAATTGCTGTTAATGACTTTCTGCCAGCCTCCACCGCTTATGAGGCAATCCAACATTCCATGTAAGTGATAGTTCCTTCCCACCTTTCCGGTCTCCAGTCCCTTGTGCCTCTTATGAGAGAACTGCATACAATTTATATAAGATTTTCTTATCTCATTCGACATTCTTTTTTTTTTCTGAAATTTTCGCGGAAACAAACTATGCTGTCATGATCATGTATCTATCTATAAATGCATTCTCCCACCTATGCCGTCGAAAGGAGCTCCTAGGACTCGTTAGGAAGACAAGGTCTGAAACCTCTGTGACAAGCATTCATCTTTGGGGCCTTTGAATTCTTGTTTTGCCTACTAAGGCATCTCTTAACACTCTTGCAGCTTGTGATTCTCTCCGTTTTGAACTTTTGCTTGTGTCCATGTGCACTTATACCATCTAAAATCTAAATCAGTTTTGAAACAGAGTTTTAATTTCTTTTCAACATTGAATTTTTATGCAGACTACATTGTGGAGAGCTTAAGGCGGTATTTGTTTGCCCCATCCCGTCTATACACATATATATAATATTAATATGTTGCTGCTATATATTGAAGTTATTTTTCGAGAATTCAACCTCTACTTAGTAAATGTGCAATTATGATGGCGATAACTTTGGATAATTCTCATTGTGAAGTTGAGGGCCCGTGGCTCAAATTTCTTTTTGCCCCCCTCCCCAGTGAATTATGTTATTGTAATTTGCTTAAAACAGAATAGCTGGGTACGATGTAAGCAATTGTTATCTTTTCACTCGATGGATGGTTCTTACCTTTCATTTAACAGCGAGACAAAAATGGTAAAAGAAAATCAAACATTGATGTATGTAATACATTCGTCCAAGTAACTTGGGTGTAAATGAGATATTTGTATTTATAAATTATTTAAATTCGATTCTAAAAATTTTATTTCAGTTAAATCATTATTGAATTAAGCTTGAGTATGCTAAGTTCAAATAATTTAATATTCAAATCACATTGTTTGTACTTAGTTATGTTTCATTCAAAAAAGTTATGATTTATATGAATTTAATAACTAATAATTTATAGTATTATTTATACGAGTTCGGATTAATATTTCTTGAAGGTCAGGATTTGCCGTATTGTTTTATGGCTCAATTGGTCAATTCCAATGTCTTGTGTTTTGGGCCACGGAGATATTCTCTCTAACTGTCCACATCTCGCCGAGTACGTGGGGCTCAAATTGAACTAACCCAATCCAAGAACGCCACGTCGTTGATCCGCGTGAAACACAACCAACCAATACCACTTCATAACGCAACCCTATATATACACAACCCCGTCCACCGAACTTCACATATTCTTTTTTCATTGTTTGGTTCACTAGAGTCCAGAAATTTCCATCATCTCTTCCAATGGCACCGAAGGCCGAGAAAAAGCCCGCAGAGAAAAAGCCGATGGCGGAGAAAGCTCCTGCGTCGGCGGAGAAGAAGATCTCGAAGGAAGGCGGAGACAAGAAGAAGAAGAAGATCAAAAAGAGCACGGAGACTTACAAGATTTACATTTTCAAGGTCTTGAAACAGGTGCATCCCGATATCGGGATCTCAAGCAAAGCCATGGGGATTATGAACAGTTTCATCAACGATATATTTGAGAAACTGGCTCAGGAGGCTTCCAGATTGGCTAGGTATAATAAGAAGCCGACGATTACGTCGAGGGAGATCCAGACGGCGGTGAGATTGGTTTTGCCTGGCGAATTGGCCAAACACGCCGTCTCTGAAGGTACCAAGGCGGTTACCAAATTTACCAGCTCTTAGATTTATTGATTGTTTTTTAGATTTTAATTCAGTATATGTTTAAATGATGCTTTAATGTTTAAAAGATTGAAAAGGTAAAAAATTTTTGAATTCAATGTTTTTGGATTTACCAAATAGGTAAATATTCATCAATTTTTGGTTATGATAGTTGATTTAATTGCATGAAAACTCGAAGTTATTTCGGGAAGCTATTACGATCCTTTCCATCATTAACGGTGGAAGCTAATTCAGCCAACAAATCAAATGACAGAAACACAAACAGAAAATAACATATATCGTCGGATTGTGAAAATTTCTTTTCATTCATAGCCAATTACAGGCATAAATTCCACAGCAAAAGACACCTAGAGAAAAACGGCATTCCATGCGTTTGCGTATGCAATGCCAATAATTTCTGATTTTCATTAAGAATTGAAGCAAATTTGCGTTTCTTTTTTTTGGAAAAACGTCTTATGTCCACGGGAAACGGACTCGCATCACAAGTTCAAAGATCTTCATTTTTATAGAACGGCTAAAATAAGTGACCAAATTATAGTTTTTTGAACTTTAAGTAATAAAGTATTTTTTTAAAAAAAATTAAGTGATCAAAGTATATTTTTTTGAACTTTAATTAATAAAGTATTTTTTTTAAAAAAAATAAGTGCCTAGAATTTTAACACTTACAATTTTAAGTGTCTAATCATTTAAAAAAATCGTTACTTAATAAAAATGGAACAAGTGACATGCTTTTTTATTTTTATTTAAAAATTATATATATATTAAAAAAACTCAAAATTCTCAAAAAGTCTCAAAACACAAATTCTCCAAATTATTGTTGTTGTCGCCACCGTCACTGGACACCACCATTGCCGACGTCAGATCTCGTCGCCTATTTCTTTTAACCACCCATCACCGATAATCAACAAGAGGTGTGTCAATTGGACGTCGAGGCGATTGCCGACGTTGGGTGGTTTGAAAAAATGGGCAACGAGATCTAGTGACGGCAGCGATGATATCCGGCGATGGCGAAGGTGACGACAACGGTGACAATTTGGAGAATTTGTGATTTTGGGTATTAGGGATTTGGGGGTTTTTTGAGAATTTTGATTTTTTTAATTATATTTTTTTTCAATTTTTTTTAATATAATAATAAATAAACATACCACGTGCCACGTACTTATTGGGTAACGATTTTTTTAAACGGGTGTGTATTTAAAATTATAATAGTTAAAAAGTTAAACACTTATTTTTAACAAAAAAATACTAAAAATTAACTAAGCACTAATCTTATTTGTCTATCAAAAACCCTAATTGCATTGTTTTTTGGTGTAGCCGAGCCGTTAAATCCAATTCAGATTTGACGGTCCAGATGAAGCAAGAAAGGTGGCCTTTCAGCTTCCCACGCTCGTTCACGTGCTCATCTCTTCAGCTCTGGCATGCACCCACGCGCTCGTCTCCTCAACTTTTCACGTCGACTGCACATTCTGGTCCCTTCTTCTGCCGCATAGAAATCTGACCAAAAAAGACTCTGGTCCTTCCTCCTCGTACAATAGCCACAACACATGCAAACAAGAGGATTTCAGACGAATTAAAGGGAGAATAAAGAGAAAAACAAAGGCACCAATAGAATATTTTTTTAGGTTTTGTCATTTCAGTTATGCTTAAATAAAAATAAGTGCCTAACCTATACATTTTTTAAACTTTAGGTGCCTAACATATTTTTTTGTAGAAATAGGTGCATAAAGTTTCAACCGTTACACTTTTAGGTGCCTCGGTATTAATTGCAGCTAATTTTTTTTAGCTAATTATAATGTGACACATAACAAGTTTTATTTTTTTAATTATTCAATTATTATTTTTAAATAAAAAAATTAAAATTTTCAAAAAAGTCCCTGAATTCTTGAAATTAAAAAAAAACAAATTCATAAATTTCTAAATCCCGAAATACCTAAATTCCCCAATCCAACCACTTTCGCCGTCGTTGGCCACAATGCCGACGACAAAATGGAGCGTCCTCTTCTCTCCCAAACACCCATATACCATTCGTCGTTGTTCAACCACCGCTCGTTGCAAATCGTCCGAATGAATTTTTTTTTAATATTTTGGCCTCCGTCTGACGTTTTGCACGACTTTGGTCGATTTCCAGCGATGAGATGGTAGGGTAAACGATCGTGGTGGTCCAACAACGGATGTGGTGGGCAGCGACGGAATCAGCTCAAATCGCGATTTGAGTTTTGGTGAGTTAGAGATTTCAAATTTAGGGGCTAGTTTATGAATTTTGGAAATTTAGGGGTTTAAAAAAATAAGTTTAAAAATTAAAAGGAATTTAAAAAGAAATAAAATTAAAAAAATATTTTTTGAAAAAATTTACGGTTGTTAACACGAAGCACCTAAAATTATAGCGGTTAGAACTTTGAGCAGAGCACCTAAAATTATAAGGATTTGAACTTTGGGCACCTATTTTTATAAAAAAAAAATTAGGCACCTAAAGTTTAAAAGTGGTATAGTTTAGTCACATATTTTTTATTTAAGCCTTTCAATTAAAAGTGTAATATTCGGATTTAAAAGGAAACCAAAAACAATTATATTCATTCAGAGATTCTAATCAATACAAAAAAAACTTCTGAGGTAAAGAATTCTATTTTTTCTTTTCGAATCTAAAAGAAAAAGGGTTAAAAAAATTTTATCGGTTGAGTATCGGGCCACTGTCATTTACCTTTTTTCGTTTGGGGTTAATTCATTCGCCTTTCTTTCTCTGTTTGGGGTTTTGTTTTGTTTCTAAAAACGTGGTGGGTTTGAAACATTTTCTCAAAATTTGGGTTTAAACAAAAAAAAGAAATTTTAGCTTCGACTTTTTTTCAAATTTTGATAAAAGGTTATTTTTCTTGAAAATCGAGGGGAAGAGTTTTGGAAGATAAAAGAAAGATTTTGATTTTCACCGGTCGCCGGTGTTTGACAATGGACGGTACGGTAGTGAGTCGCCAGAATTTGAGTTCTCGAAAAATACCATATGAACACCAAGAACATATGAGAGATTTTATAAAATGGGATTTTGATCTGTTTTGGGTGAGGGAGAAAAAATGAATTTGGTTTATTATTTTTGGGTTTTATACCCGATCTTAAAAATAGTTTTATTACTTCATTAAGGCCTTCTGTCCTAAAATAATCTCTCCGCGGTCCCTGAAACTTTTTAAATCTTTTAATTCTATCCCTATTTCGTTGATATCGGTCAAATGATCAGTGATATAATCACCGTTTTAGTCCCGTCCCTTTTTTCTATAATTTAAGTACCTTTATATGCATATATTATACATATGGTTTTGTATGTACTATATAGTATATCATATAATTCATATATATATAAGTTATTCCTTTTTTCGTATAATATGTATACTATATGCTTTAGTTTTGTTATTACTTATATATATTATAGTTTTATATATTGCTTCTCTATATATCGTTTCATTTATTATACCATGTCATATTTATGGTACATTTCCATTGCATTATAGTATTTTGTTCGGTTTTATTAAATGTATGTCATGTTTTTTTATGTTACATTCGGGATATAAACTATTAATGTGGTGTTCCTTTATTCGAGTATAAATTTGACTAGTACCTAAGATGTAGGTGATGGTTTTTGTTTATTCCTCAAACACCGGATCACTTTAAAATGAACTCGCATGTATAATCAAGTTCTAATTTAATCCTCACTTCAACTCGCAAAATTCGATATTAAATAAAATGGTAATCGACTTGGTACCAAGTTTGGACTATTAAAAAATCATTTTAACAATGGTGAGTCTAAGTTTTAACTTGGTATACTATATGAGATATTATATCCCTTAAACAAGGTTATGATTTACGATTTTAAATTATGACATTGTGAATGAAGCAAATTGAATTATTCTGAGTATCTGTAGTACCCAAATGAGTCGATCAATGAATTTGATTATTCAACGATTAGTTGTAGTATCTTATGTTGATGATGTTGCTAGGCTACCGACAGGATTTCACTAAAAGCCTTCCTGCCTGATAAGTTCCGATATGCAGTACACGATTTCGATTTTCTAACACAAGAGAATGTCCGAAAGAGCCGAATCATTTTCATCGCACGGTGACGCCGGTTTCTCGATCATTTGAATTGTGTTTTGTTGCTTTCTTCGGTACTTATTTTGTTTTTGTCTCATGAAAGTCTCCTGATGCATCACGTATGATGATATATGCTAGCTCCAAAGAGAGAAGTAGATGGAATCCAGGTAGAATTGCATTGCAAGCAACGGATCCGACCGAGATGGGTCTCGATGTCTTCAAAAGCGGATTATCGATCTCTTAGGCCGTGTAATGGGGCTTCCACAATCTGCTTCATATGTGCTTGATCCAAATATCCAAAAGTTTTACCACGGGCATGTATTCATCTCTAAGATAAATATGTGAACTGATATGGCTGAAAAAGGTTGGCCGATTGATTGCTTGCCAAGTTGGAAAACTGATCCAAAAAAAAAAAATTGTTCGATTGGGTTTTCCAACACCAAAATGTGACGCTATTTTGCAATAAAATATGTATAAAAAAAAACTGATTTAACAGTAATATCATTAAAGTGACTAATCAAATGTTAGGGGTATTTTTGATGTTGAGGTGGTACGTGTGCATCATGGTGACTGTAATGTGTATTGAATCGTGATGTCTAGTATTTCTAAACTTGGTTATCTTACTTTTTATAAATAATAATATTTTAGTACACTTATTTTTTTCGTTTTACTATTTGAGTCTCATTTAAATAAATTTTAATTATGAAAATGTTTTTAACGAGATATTTATTTTTTTTTCCAAAAAAAAAATTAATTTACTATGTAGGAACCATTATTATGTTTCATTATTCTCCAGAAGCTTCAACAATTAATGTTAACAACCTATATTATTTTCTTAGTGATTTATTCAGATGTTATTTGATTGAAAATATCAACTTAATTAATCAAAATAAATTACTCCATTTTCAATGATATAGAAATTAAATCAATTTTTAAAAAATATTTTTTATTATTTATAAATTAAGTCATTTTTATTGATACCATCAATAAATCTAATTAAAAAAATCAAAATTGATATTTTTATTCAATATATTTTTTGCATATCATCAACAAATAATGTTTTATTGTAAATTGAGATATTTTTTATTAAGATTTATATATTTGTTATTTTTCTTTGAATTTATATATAAATGAAATGTTATAGAATTTTTTTTTAAAAAAAACTATTAAATTATCTATAAATTGTTACTCGATGATGCTATGTAAAAAATATGTTAAATAAAATATCAAACTTTGTTTTTTATTAACAATATTAGTATAAGGGTAAAGCTTTGATACACATGCTTTTACACAAGCATGTGCATTTATATTATAAAAATCTAAATCATAAATTTCTAACACTAACCCTAAAAAACTAAACCTTAAACCTTATACACTAAATTTTAAACACTAACCTTAAATTATAAACCCTACAACCTAAATCTCTAAACCTTAACCTCTAAACTAAAACTCTAACTCCTAAATCTAAAAGACACGTGTAAAACCATTGTATCAAGTTTTTCCCTTAATATAAACAATTTAATTTATTAACAATAAAAGTTAACCGATATTAATATAAACAATTTAATTTGTAAAAATACGTTAAAGTCAGTGATTTAAAAGCCGTTAAAAACGTGTAATCAAATTTTAAATAAAATTCTAAATCAAATATTAAATTTCAGATTTATGTTAAACCACAAAACCCTTCAATTTTAAATCGTCGTCTAACCTTCACAGCAACAGCTTATCTGTAGTGGGGCCAGCTTTACAAAGTGCAAAAACGAGTCACAACTCACTGATTGAGTTGAATTAATATTGTTTTCTGTCTTTCACATAAACGACGCGATTTTTCTTATTTATTTTACGCTGTCGGTGATACCGTCCCCAAACTCGCGTGTTCCAAAACCACCACACCGCCCGTCATCTCCATCCACTCACCTATGCTAAGCTTTCACGCCGTCGGTGATATTCTCCCCTTAGCCGCTGGAATTTAGCCTTCCGTAAATTTCTATAGAAAAAATCAATCGATTTTATTGGTCAATTTCTTTGATTATCTCTCTTTTCCATTGATTCCGGGTCAGATCTGATTCCAATATGGCGGCAACGAGACGGTTACGGGATCTCCAATCACAGCCGGGTAACAAATCTTGCGTCGATTGTAACCAAAAGAACCCTCAGTGGGCTTCGGTTTCCTACGGCGTTTTCATGTGCTTAGAATGCTCCGGCAAACACCGCGGCTTAGGTGTCCACATCTCGTTCGTCCGATCTGTTACCATGGATTCGTGGTCCGATATCCAGATCAAGAAAATGGAATCTGGTGGTAACGAGAAGCGCAACGCCTTTTTGGCACAGTACGGTATTCCTAAAGAAACCGATATCGTTACTAAGTATAACACTAATGCCGCGAGTATCTACCGCGATCGTATCCAAGCCCTAGCCGAGGGCCGTGGCTGGAGGGATCCACCCGTTGTGAAGGAGACTCTCAACGGTGGTGCTGGTGGTAATCGGAAGCCGCCGTTGAGCGGTGGAGGTAGCCGGGATAGTTGGGATAATGACGATTCGTTTAGATCATCGAGCGATATGAGGAGGAATTAATCTGCAAGTGATTTTAGAACAGGGAATAATCACGGTGGTGGAATGGGAGGTGCACCGGTGAGGTCAAGGTCCACGGAAGATATGTATACGAGATCCCAATTGGAGGCTTCGGCGGCGAATAAGGAGAACTTTTTCGCAAGGAGAATGGCGGAGAATGAATCGAGGCCTGAAGGGTTGCCCCCTTCGCAAGGAGGGAAATATGTTGGTTTTGGATCGAGTCCTATGCCTACCCAGAGGAATAATAATAAATCTCAGGGGGATGTGCTCTCTGTTGTGTCACAGGTTAAGAGAATATTTCATTCCTCTTTTCCTCTTAATGTGGAGTGAACTCTCCATGGTGATAATTATCAGTTATTGATTAATTTGTGTTTGCAGGGGATTGGGAGGCTATCTTTGGTAGCCTGCATCTGCAGCTCAATCTGCTGCAAATGTTGTCCAAGCAGGATCCAAGGAGTTCACCTCAAAGGTATTTTCTAGGAATTTCTATTATGATTTCTTCTGTGATTGTTTTGCAAGTTCATATCTTACAACGGTTAAATATTAATTGTCCATGTCTGCATTCTGATCTTCATTTAGATGCATTGCCATTGTTTATCATTATATGATTTTATAAATGATAATGCATGGTATGAATTGCACTGTGGACTGTGGTGTGAGTCCGTGAACCTTTCTTTACATAAATTCTTTTTGTGTATAAAGAAACTTTCAGCTAATCATATTTTTTTTTGTGTTGGTTGATAAATTGTTTATCATTTATCATTTGTATAAATTTGCATGATAAACTGTCATTATTTCACACCTAGTTATTTGATTGTACTTGAAAAATATTTTCAAAATATATATGTATATATATATAGGATAAATTCATCAACTTTAAAATATGCATATCGATCAATGAGTTAAAGTTGATCAACCTATAATTTCACTTCATTTTTCTCTTGGTCTTTTTGCTAATGTCCAAACTGAAGATAAATTAGCATTCACTCCATTTCATCAGCTTTTCATTTTTATGAGTTTTGTACTTCATTTAATAATTGAGATTAAAACTCTGCCTACTCTCACTCTGTTTCACCTCCTGTAATGGTATGGGGTGTTTGGAAAAAGCTTAAAAGCTGAATTCGTCTCCCCAACCATATGTATTACGGTATGGAGCCACTGTCGCTTCGAGGATGACCTGTGTCCCGAGGGGACAGTTAATTCAACTATCCCAAAAAAGAACGCGTAAATCTTGTAAGTTTTACATTGTGTCAACGGATCCTATCTCATAAATACATATAACAGTTATAGTCTACATATAAGACTTACTGATTTTTGAGGTAATTCTGCTTTAGAAACAGCTGAGAAATTTGAATCATTAATCCTGTTGTTTTCTATTGTTCTAAACCCTAGTATTTTGCAACCATTTAATTCTTATTCTGAAATGGAAACTGGTTTTTGACTTGAGGTTCTTCTTTGTGGCCTTTTAGAGTCTACATGACATTCAAATCAAACACACATGCCTGGGTTGATACCTTGGGGGGAAAACATGCTGCTTTAGTTTTGGCATCTTGTTTTGGCTACAAAGCGACGCTATAGTTATTACTTGATGGATTTTCTACCCTTGCATTGTGACTTTTAAGGATATGGGGATCACATACACAAGGTCGTGATTGTTTTCCTCTTCCTTTTTTCAGGTTAAGGAGGGCGGCTATGATGCCAGGGTTAATGAAACTGTCAGTGTTGTCACTGCAAAGACAAGTGAGATTGGCCAGCGGACGTGGGGCATCATGAAAGGGGTCATGGCAATGGCTTCACAGAAGGTTGAGGAGTACACTAAAGATGGCATGAACTGGAGAACCGACAACTGGCAACAAAATGCTAGTGTGAAGAACGGATATTATAATGAGTTTAAACACGAGAATAATGGATGGAATTCTACTTCCGGAGGACATTCTTCTTCTGCTGGCAATAATAATTCTTATAAGTCAAGTTCTTGGGATGACTGGGACATGAAAGATAACAGGAAGGAAGATAATACAAAAGTGACTGCCTCTCATTGCAATGATGGTTGGGCTGGCTGGGATGATGCCAAGGATGATGCATATGATCATTTCTATAACGGCGGTTCATCTGATAAACAAGCTATCGGTCATAACGAAAAATCAGATTCCTCATGGACTGGAGGAGGCTTCCTTTAAGGTTAATTACATACCTACACCCTTTCCTTAATTTTATATTATTCTAGAATTTGTGATCATGTTTTGCAGAAGTTCCAATATTTTAAATGAACACTGTCTGATGTATGGCCAATGTCCAGGTTGAACTTGAATGCTTTTTACAGATATCGGAATTTTACCCGGAAAGGTAACTAGTACACAATTTATTCCAACTGGGGACAGCGCATGCAGGGGATGGATAGAACTTTATTCTATCTTAGTACAGCTGTTGAGAACCATTATTTGTGAATCAGATGACCGAGTGGAAGGTGGGATGCATTTGATGGAGTTGGTAATTTCTTCAGTAAGTTTCGTGTTTGATAGAACATTAAATTTATGAAACTATGGACAGAAAGGGCTAATTTGCCCAATTAGAAAGAGGATTGCATGTACTTGTTGTGTCATTAAAAATCAAAACTGTTTTGAATCTATATGTCGAACTGTGGTTAATTTTGTTTTCCCTTGTTTAATCCTATTCTTATGTGCTTATATGTTATTCCTCATGATCTTTTCGTTGGATTATTTAACCTTAACCAAAATTCTGATGCTATTTACATGTGTGTGTATACATATATATATATATATATATGTGATAAACATATGTGGTCCAAACCAAGGCATATAAAAAAATGTTTAGTATTTGGTTTTTTAGATCTTTGGATAATACATACTTCAACACGTTTGAATCCACATCTTCTTGGATGTTGCAATTACAGCCATACTAATTAAGTTAGGACTTAATCTGTATGAATGGTTTATAAATTTTATTCACTTGCTTACAAAGAATGTGAGGATATTTGATTTTGTAATTTCTTGTTTTTATTTTATTTTATTATAGGAAAACATTGTTAATCATTTTAAATAGTATGTTGACTTTATTAAACCCATAGTATATGACCATGATATTATTTTATTATAGTATACAATATTTTTATAAAGAAAATTAGTCTTTAAGTTTTTTTTATACCGTCACTTGATTTGGGCTAAATTCAGTGAGATTTTTATTATTTTGTATGCATAAGGATTTGTATTTGATTCATATATCTATACGTTGTGATCCTTAAACAAATTTCAAAAACAAGTTTAAATAATTTTATTATTAACGGGACGAATACTCCAAATAAGAGAACAAACAAATAAAGCAAACTGAAAGTAGGGCTGTGCAAAATCGAAATCGAAAATTTAGAAAAAACCGATTTAAAAGTGGTTAACTGAACCGAAAAAATTAGTTTCGATAAGTTTTTTTAGAAAAAAAAATATTATTTTGGTTTAAATACGGTTCGTAATTTTTTAAACAAAACGGGTAACTGAACCGACCGACTATAAAATATATATTATATAAAATATGCATAATTATACAATTATATTGGCAAAATTTTAGCGTCATTGTTAATTTATTCTCTTCCCCAAAATATTTTTTTGAATATTTTTATTGTCTTAAAAAGTAAAAAATTAGCGGTAATTTTTAATATATTTTCCTCCCAAATATTAGCGGATTTATATTAAGAAGTAAAAAATTCAACCTCAATTGTCAGTATTTCCTATTTCCAATTCCCATACATCAATATTTTTCTTCTTCAATATTTTAAACTTCAAACTCTAGCTTTTTTTCACTATGTTATTAGATTTGATATTTTTAATAAGAAAAATAAAATATTATCCGAATCAAACTGAACCGAATATTTTGGATAATCGGTCAATCGCTTAACCAATTTAATGATTAAAGTTTATGATCGAGAATTAAATAACTCAAATTTACCGATTATCTAAAATAATTTTCTAACGATTAATCGAACCCGATTTTGCAAGGCCCTAATTGAAAGCCTCTCTTGCAGAGGATAAGGGTAATGGTAAGAAAAACACGAGGGTAAATTATACCAATAATTGATGTTTTTTTATTTTGATTATTGAATTATAAAAAATTCTGTTTAATGTTATAATTTGGTTCCATTTTAGTCGCTCTTCAAAAATTTCAGTTTCATGTTTATCTTAAAAGATTTAAATTTCTGTTTCATGTTTATCTTAAAAGATTTAAGAGTTTGAGTACTTTTATTTGTATAGGATTAAGAAAAATATGAACATATACTACCTGAATGAAATTTAGGATCAAATTTACGCATTCTATTTTTATTTAGGGAATGACATAAATATAATTTTATATATATATATGAATTTTTTGTTGATTAGTTTGATAAGTCTGTTTTTATACTAAATTTCATTAATCAGTTTTAGTAACTGATCAGTTCGTTTTTAGCAAGTCTCATTAGTGAGATTTTCATCAATCTACTTTATCACTCAAATGTTATCATATTTTTAAATTGATAATATTTATAGAGGTGGGGAGTTAAATTGATAATATTTATAGAGGTGAGGAGTTAAATTTGTTGAATTATTTTTAAATAGGATCAAATTTGTAACACCCCTACCCGGTCCGGAAGAGAACCGAGTCGAAAAAATCACCGGAATAAAAATCAGAGAGTCAGAAAATCAATTTATAACAAATCAGCTTAAAACATACATAACACGAAAGCAAATCAACACTTATTATAAACTTTTAATCCTGATTTAATCATTAGGGACCATTTTGCAAAGCTTTCAAAGTTCATGGACTAAACTATAAATATTTCAGAAGTTCAAAGGTTTATCTATAAATTTCTATCAACTCATAATCTCGTAGAATACAGTCCCTTTATGGTTTAGTCAAAAAATAATTTATTAACACATGAGTCAATTTTAACATTTAAGGACTAAGCAATGAAGTTTCAAAACTTGAACCTATTTGTAAATTTCTAAAATTTAGAGGACCAAAGAAATTTTCAGTTTATTAATGGGTGTATTTATTAATCTCAGGTTCATCCAAAAACTTGAATTAAAAAAAAAACAATGAGTAAAAATTCAATCATTTAGGAAAGATTTCGAAACCTACGAGAAAGGTTTCGAAACCTTTGTCACAGATTCGAAAATTTAACAATTTGGATAGAAAGTTTCGATACCTCTTAGTATGGTTTCGAAACCTTTGCCCTGTTTCATCAAAATGTGTCATTTTATGTCATTCCTAACCCCTAAATGCCATTTTTCATCTTAAAGCAACTTAAAAATATACTTTTAAGCATTCTAAAATCACTTTAAACACGTCTCTATAATACATACTCGTTAAGACTAAATACACATGAATCTCTGATTAAATTTCCATATTTTTAATTCAAAGATTCAAAGGTACATAGTTTAAACCAATTAAGCACACTTCTTAACTTTTGTACTTTAAACCAAGGTTCAAACTTATTCATTCCTACCAAGCATAACTTATACCATTTACACATATTATGGTCTATCGAATCCTTACTTGAATTTCATAAATTCATTCAAGCATATTGAGCCAAATGACATACCTCATATGTATAACTTAATATAAACCTATCACTTAACATACCATACAAACCAATCCATATATCATATCATGCATACCAACCCATATATCACATCATACAATTCAAGCATAGTATATTCTCAACACTATGATAAGAATTTGTCTAATACACTACATCTTGAATCATTTGACCACTTTGCTTTTACAAATCATTATTATACTTATTTCTATTATTTATAAGCAATGCAAGATTTCAGTATAAACTATCATATTCACATTTCTTCTTTTTCATTTAATCGATTCATAGCATCCAATCAAAGATAGATTCACAAAAATGCAATCTAGCATGATTAATTTATATGCCACCATTTAGGAGTTATCAAAAGTAAACTTACTCAATGCTTCAAGAGTGACTTTCAACTCCTAAATACGATCTGAGGCATTTACGGAGACTTAATACCTAAAATATATGCAAAGAAACATGATAAGCTTATAAAGCTTAGTGGGATAGTCAAATACAAATATAATTATACACAATGCTTAAATCAAAGTATTCGTGAGAATTATAATCAAAATGTGACAACAAGCACTCATAATATGATTATGTAATTTCCCAGCCATGCTCATATACACATACATACTTATACTAACGTTTCATAACATTAATTATAGAATTCTATTATTTTTTATTCAAATTCATTCTTATAAGTTTATAACCATGATCGTAAGTTTTCAATTGTTTTTCTTGGGATACACGAATTCCAATCAACTATTGCCAAATAAATTGAGAATGGTCAACCCTCCAACTATCGCCAATGACCAACACAACATCCCTCCTTAAGTATAGTAATTCATTGGATCGTAACCAACGCTACCATGAGCTCAATGAATTCTATGACATGCCAATTGTACCCAAAGCAAACTTGTGTCCAAGGTTGTCCTTTATTTTATATCTTGATTCATAGATGAGCTCATAGCTCCAAAGTACTATAACAGAGTTCATAACGAGCTTTGAAGCTCCAAAAATATCATAGCATAGTTTCATGGTGAGCTCAAAGCCCCAAAATTTGTCATAACTTTTCGTTTCATAACATAGTTCATTTCATGGTCCATAACATAATTCATGATTTAGTTCATAACATAGTTCATAACTTGATTCATATGTTAAATATCTCATATCATATCATAACATAACATAACAAACTTATACAAAGCACTTACAAAATAAAGCTTCAAGTAATTAAGCTTACCAAGCTTGCCATACATTGAGTTGCCACCAAATTTGCTCTAAATGAGCTTGCAAACAAGTCACACAACATGCCATTTATAATCAAAAGAATAAAATAAAATCGGAATAATACCGAACCAAGCCCGAGACTAATAACTACACTCACCTAATACCCCGAAATTATGGGATATCTTGAATTACAATCCTAATTGGTTTTCCTTTAGCTCTAACTTCCCGAGAAGAGGATCCTTTGATCTCAACTTTATCTATCATAGAATTAGACAGACTCATCAGAATTTCCACAATTACAAAGCTCTCCATTGACATGATAATCCTAAGTTCAATCGGTGGAATTTTGATACCTATATGACCGGAAGATAGTAAAAGAAGATTATCTAAGCTTAAATTCACCTTTATAATACATAGGATTCTTTAATTTATCCAATCCTAAACTATGGGAAAAATACACATGAACTGAAATCCTTCGAATTTCACTTAAAGAAATATTCAAAGGTAGCTTATGTACAAGACTTACCAAATTTGCAATCTATTCGAAGAAAGAGTGATCAAAAATGAAGAAATTTGATATCCAATGCCTAGAATTCTTGAAGCTCCATTTTCATGGAGGATAAGCTATTCGGTGAAGATGACAAAAATGTTCTCATCTTCTCTTTCCCACTTGCCGTAAACCATAGCCTAATTTCTCTTATTTTCTTCTTCTTTTTATTATTAATCCATTAATTATTCATCAATTGTACACTAACTATGTGTTTTAGCATGACACCTAGTATGTGACTAGGCAATCAATGAAAATGGTTAATTCATCCCCAAGACATCACACTTTCCACCACATGCACTAATGTCATTGTAATCACTCATTTTTGTCCGGATTTTTAGTATTTTTAGTATTGTTGTAATAATATTATTATAAATATAAAAAATTAAAAAAATTAAAAAGGGGAAAATTTGTGTGGAGCTAAAGGCTCCACATCCCCCTTTAACAACCCCAATTGCCTATATAAAGACATGGGGGGGGGGAATTGAAAGGCATGAATCGGCATATTGGCATGTCCAAATAAGAGAGCTTGACTCTCGGGTAGCCAAGGACCGGAGCAGTGTCCTCGATCCTAACCGGTTCGATCGGAGTCTTATTTTGGATCCGATCTAGTTAATTTTTTGGAGAGGTCGTGGTAGATCTCGATGGGGTTCAGTCGGGGTTCGTCATTCGAACTCCTAGTTAGGTATATTTTCTTTCCTTTTTATTTATGTTGTATTTTTTATGATTTAATGAAGTAGTAGTTAATTTAAAATTGTGTTTTTAGTTTGTATGTTTATTTATGTTTTAGATTAGCATTTACTATGTTTTAAATTTATGTTTTATATTAATATTTTATTTATGTTAGATTTGTTTTTATTTATGAGTTAGATTAATATTTATGTACGTATGTTTTAGATTAGTATTTTATTTATGTTAGATCTGTTTTTATTTATGAGTTAGATTAATATTTATGTATGCATGTTTTAGATTAGTATTTTATTTATGTTAGATTTGTTTTTATTTATGTGTTAAATTAATAGTTATGTATGTATGTTTTAGATTAGTATTTTATTTATGTTATATTAGTATTTTATTATGTTAGTATTTATTTATATTTTTATCGCAATGTATTTATTTATATTTGCCATGTTTTTTTAAGTTTGCATAACCGATATATATTTTGTCAATGCGGTGCCCTTTTATTCGAGCGTAAACGAGGCAAGTATTAGGCATAGTGATAGTGGTTGGGCGTTTACTCTCGAATAACGGGGCCTTTAAAATTTACTCGCACATATAACCAAATTTTAATTTAATCGTCACTTTAATCCGGAAAGTCTAATATTAATAAAGCGGTAATTATTAAAGTACCAATTTTGGGCGATGTGGGGTGCTAATCCTTCCACATCCGTAACCGACTCCCGAACCCGACATTTTGAAATCTATGGTTTTTACGGTGTCCGGTCCACCTTGAGTGGCCGGTGGCGACTCCATTTTTAAATAAAACACGGGTTTTATAAAACTCCCCGCGGAAGATATTATTTTCAAAAAATAAAAAAACACACATTTTTTAGCGAGGGGGACATCGCTACAGATGACGACTCCGCTGAGGAGTTTTTTGTTTTTCAAAAATAAATGAGAGTCAAGCTTTTTCAAATAATTACCACTTTATTAATATCGGAAATTCCAGATTAAAGTCACTATTAAACTAGCATTCGGTTATAATTGCGCGTTTATTTTAACGCATTTAAAATATAGCATATAAACCCGTTTTTTAAGTGGGGGAAAACGCTAATGCTTTCGTGGAGATATCGTTCTCCCATGTAGGCCTAGCAAGTACCTTCGGGGCTCGAGTACCTTATGCTTTCGTAAGGATATCGTTCCTTTGTGCAGGCATAAGCGAATGGGTCCCCCTGAATTGAACCCGGTTGAAAGGAACCTATAATGGGTGATGACCCGGGGCCTTGCTACTCTTAGTAGATGACATCGAGGATAATTTAGGTACCTCTTAGCACCAAAACTGCATATAGTGAGCCGTAGGAGCCAACCCTTTAGAGCCATGTGAAACTCTGCCCGATTAGTGGTCACCCTATTTAGGCTCTGGTGCCTTATTTCTTGTTTATGTACAGTTTTTATTACTCTATTTTTGTTATATTTATCATTTGTTTTATTTAATCATTTTATTTGGTACTAACTCGTTTCATTTTATTCTCATCGCATTGATTTCACCTGCATCATTGCACAACATCATCACAATCTTAATTTTGCATTGCATCGATTTAGGACACATTTTGCATGTATTCATTTTCAGAATAAGAAAACTGGTCCTCAGGTTGCCCCATTAAATGCAACGAAGTTGGTCGATCTAGCACCTTACAAAGCTTCTTACAAAAGTTTGGTCTTGGGGCATGTCCAAAAGCACCCCCACATCTTTTACAAACATTATGCCTCTAACAAGGCCTCAGTCCGGGGGCATTCTTTGCCAAGATCCAGCCTTTATTGCCGAGTCAAACTCTTGCATCTTTGACCATAGTCTGTAAAACTGCACCCAATCAAAAAATAATAAGCTACCATGAACCAACACAATTTATAAACCCAACCTAGGGGGCAACAGAATCCACACTCAAAGTGTCAAATTCAAGGGTAGTTTCAGACGATGACATAGGAACGAATAAAATGTTGGGGCATGCACCCAGATGACTGATCGAACCCAAGTTGAGGTTGGGGCACCGTCACATACAAAAAACCAAGATCCTGACGGGACCAGTGAGGAATCAGGGGCATCCCTTTGAGGATCGAAAAAATCATGTCACATTCATGCATGTAGTTGCATTCATCTTGCATTAAACCAATTTTGTAAACGTCATACATCTATGTTCAATGCATACACCAAAGTCACCATGCATTTAGGCATAAAATTCATGCATTTTTGCTTACAAAAAGGTTCAAGAAGAGACCGAACATCCTCAGCCGTAGGGGCAACAACACGACAGCCAACCTTAGTCTTAGAGGAGGCCAAGCACAAAGAGGATGCTGAAACCTTAATAAAAGGTAACAGTGACAAATTTTGTGAACATTTACTGATTAATGTTTTTTCATTTTTAGGTCATACCTCTCCGCTAGGAGAGCAGCAGAAGTAGCACTTTCAGATCTTGCCTTCGTCATTATTGATAGGCCAACAAATTCCAGATTTTGCTTTACCGCTGATGGTGCAACAGTATAGACATCCTGAAGATCTCGTTTCTCCGTTGATGGTGCAACAGATCAAAACCCTTCCCCAAGCAGATCGAATTTCTATTTAGGTCTTGTTTCTCCGCTGACGGTGCAACCAGACCTAATTTTTTCTCTAGAGTCTTACTTCTTTGTATAGTTCAAGAAAAAAGAAAAATTATCAAAAAAATAGAGTTGAAAAAAATTAGAAAAAATCAGAAAAAAATTAAAAGTCGAAAAAAATCAAAAATAAAAAAATGAATTAAAATTCAAAAAATAAATTTATCAACTTTCATCGCCCGATCTAGTCTCTCCGCTGATGAAGTGGCTAAGTATAAGCTATCGTTGTCCTCTGATCCTACTTTCCGCTGATGGTATAGCCGGTTCCATGTCGTCATTATCAAATCTTGCTCTCCGCTGATGGAGTTGCTAGGTCCAAGCTGTAGTCGTACTCTGATCCTGCTCTCCGCTGATGGTGTACCCGGTTTCAGGTCGTCATTATCCGAACCAGTCCTCTGCTGATGGAGTGGCCGGGTCCAAGCTCTCGTTGCCCTCAGATCCTGCTCTCCGCTGATGGTGTAGCCGGTTTTAGGTCGTCATTGTCCAATTCGGTCCTCCGTTAATGGAGTGGCCGGGTCCAAGCTCCCGTCGTCCTCAAATCTTGCTCTCTGCTGATGGTGTAGCCAGTTCCAGGTCGTCATTGTCCAATCAGGTCCTCCGCTGATGGAGTGATCGGGTCCAAGCTCTCGTCGCCCTCAGATCTTGCTCTCCGCTGATGGTGTAGCCGGTTCCAGGTCCTCGTTGTCCAATCCGGTCCTCCGCTGATGGAGTGGTTGGGTCTAAGCTCCCATCGCCCTCAGATCCTGCTTTTCGCTGATGGTGTGGCCGGTTCCAGGTCGTCATTGTCCAATCCGGTCCTCCGCTGATGGAGTGGTTGGGTCCAAGCTCCTGTCGTCCTCAAATCTTGCTCTCCACTGATGGTGTAGCCGGTTCCAGGTCATCATTGTCCAATCTAGTCCTCCGCTGATGGAGTGGTCGGGTCCAAGCTATCGTCGCCCTCAGATCCTGCTCTCCGCTGATGGTGTAGCCGGTTCTAGGTCGTCATTATCCGATCCAGTCCTCCGCTGATGGAGTGGCTAGGTCCCAATTGCTGTTGTCTTACTTATCCGCTGATGGTGTAGTAGGGTTCCAGTTAATGTTTCTATTTCTCCATTGATAGATCTAACTTTATTGATTTTCAAGTTTTCTTTATTAATGTTGTAGCTAGAAAACAAATAAAAAAAGAAAAAAGAAGAAAATAGAAAAATAGAAAATAGAAAATAGAAAAAAGAAAAGAAAAATGAAAAAAATGAGTTTTCAACCAAACTCTGATCATGCCTCTTCGTCAGAGTCGTAGCTTGATCATACAAAAAAAATACTCCGATCCTGCCTCTTCGTCGGTGTCGTAGTTGGATCAAATCTTAAGACCTTGCCTCTTCGTCGGTGTTGTAGCTTGGTCAAATTTAACTGCCGGTTCTGCCTCCTCGTCGGTGTTGTAGCTGAACTAAATTCACTAACTTCTGGTCTTGCATCTTCGTCGGTGTTGTAGCTGGATCAACATCACAAATTTTAGACCATGCCTCTTCGTCGGTGTTGTAGCTTGGTCAAAATTTACTAATTTTTAAAATTTTATCAATGTTGTTTCTTGAAAAAATGAAGAAAAAGAAGAAGAAAAATCAAAAAAGAAAAGAAGAAAGAAAAAATCAAAAAAGGAAAAAAAAAGAAGAAAAAATATGAAAAAGAAACAAAAGCAGAAAAAAGCAAAAGAAAAAAGAAAAAAGAGGAAAAAGTTGTCAATTTTCTGATCTTGCCTCTTCGTCAGAGTTGTAGCTGGATCAAACATCAGAACTTTCACCTATCGGTCTTACCTCATCATCAGTGTTGCAGCTGGATCGAATTTTGTAGACCCTGTCTCTTCGTCGGTGTTGCAGCTGGGTCGAACTCTCTTTAGGTATTAGCTTATTATCAATAATATAGCAAGTGGGACTCGGTTTGGCTTCCCCAACAAACAACCCCCATTTTGAAGGTTTTGCTTCCCTAGAGTGACAAGGTAGATCAATCAAGACAAGAAAGAAGATATGCGCCAAAGAGAAAGAAGATCTACCAAAGAAAGAAGACATGCGTCAAAATGAGAGAAGTTCAGCCAGATAAGACAAAAATGAGTGCTTTTGATCTTTGCTTTGTTCTCGTTTCACAAGAACAAGCAAAGAGGGGCAACTGTAATCACTCATTTTTGTCCGGGTTTTTAGTATTTTTAGTATTGTTGTAATAATATTATTATTAATATAAAAAATTTAAAAATAAAAATAAAAAAATTTAAAAAAGGAAAATTTGTGTGGAGCTAAAGGCTCCAGATCCCCCTTTAACAACCCCAATTGCCTATATAAAGGCATGGGGGAAATTGAAAGGCATGAATCGGCATATTGGCATGCCCAAATAAGAGAGCTTGGCTCTCGGGTAGCCAAGGACCGGGGCAGTGTCCCCGGTCCTAACCGGTTCGATCGAGGTCTTATTTTGGATCCGATCTAGTTAATTTTTGGAGAGGTCGTGGTAGATCTCAGTGGGGTTCAGTCGGGGTTCGTCATTCGAACTCCTAGTTAGGTATATTTTCTTTCCTTTTTTATTTATGTTGTAATTTTTATGATTTAATGAAGTAGTAGTTAATTTAAAATTGTGTTTTTAGTTTGTATGCTTATTTATGTTTTAGATTAGTATTTATTATGTTTTAAATTTATGTTTTATATTAATATTTTATTTATGTTAGATTTGTTTTTATTTATGAGTTAGATTAATATTTATGTATGTATGTTTTAGATTAGGATTTTATTTATGTTAGATCTGTTTTTATTTATGAGTTAGATTAATATTTATGTATGTATGTTTTAGATTAGTATTTTATTTATGTTAGATTTGTTTTTATTTATGTGTTAAATTAATAGTTATGTATGTATATTTTAGATTAGTATTTTATTTATGTTATATTAGTATTTTATTATGTTAGTATTTATTTATATTTTTATCGCAATGTATTTATTTATATTTGCCATGTTTTTTTTAAGTTTGCATAACGGACATATATTTTGTCAATGCGGTACCCTTTTATTCGAGCGTAAACGGGGCCAGTATTAGGCGTAGTGATAGTGGTTGGGCATTTACTCTCGAATAACGGGGCCTTTAAAATTTACTCGCACATATAACCAAATTTTAATTTAATGGTCACTTTAATCCGGAAAGTCTAATATTAATAAAGCGATAATTATTAAAGTACCAATTTTGGGCGGTGTGGGGGTGCTAATCCTTCCCCATCCGTAACCGACTCCCGAACCCGACATTTTGAAATCTCCGGTTTTTACAGTGTCCGGTCCACCTTGAGTGGCCTGTGGCGACTCCATTTTTAAATAAAACACGGATTTTATAAAACTCCCTGCGGAAGATATTATTTTCAAAAAATAAAAAAACACATTTTTTAGCGAGGGGGACATCGCTATAGTCCTTCAATTTCATTTTTTTATAAATTGGCCACCTAACTTTACTTTACAATTTATACTTCACATCTCTCAATTTTACAATTAAGTTTTAATTCCTTAAAACTAAAAATTGAACTTAGTTAAATAAAATTAATCAGATCGAATAATTCAGAGAATCGAATTTAACTTGTCTAAAAATATAAATTCCGATCATCAAAAATCGTAAATTTACTAAACTTGATTTTGTAGTGTTACAAAACTAATGGAATGTATACGTACAAAAGATTATGTGTATTATTATATCAGTTAAAAGTGATCATATCATTAGTTCCGTATTGTCCGGAGCCTATTGTCCTCGCCCCTCATTACACATATGATAATATGATTTTTGTATAACTCTCAATATCAAATTCGTTAGCCAACTATTTTAAATCAAGTAATGCATAATCCGGCACTTAAATCAAGTTTACACTATTCATAAATATCAGAATTTAAATTATGACATTGTTTAAAAGAACTGACGTTTTTATAACTAAATAAACCAATAATTGGTGGTGATATGCTTTTTATTTTCACATAAAATCAACAAAAAAATACATTATTTTATTTAATGAGTTTAATGTTTGAGTTAATATTAAAATCTTAAAATAATAAAATAATTAGAGATTAACTAAGAACTAAATTATATTTACACATAATTTAAAGACAAATAGATCAAGTTGGTGTTAATAATGATGCATATCATGTTCTGGATTATTGGGGTTGTACTATAATCTTCAGATTTTGGAATTAATCTATAATGCTTTAAATACTAGTAATAGTTACCAAGATAGAATGTGAAGGGTCCAAAGCTCAGTGGTAGAGCATTTGACTGCAGATCAAGAGGTCATCGGTTCGAACCCGGTTGGGCCCTTAAATGGTTTTATATTCAATTTTATCGTTTGTAGACGTTATGAGCCATCGATCGGACTACTTTTTTTTGAGTTAATTGCATTTCATGTTCCTAAATTATGACCTTATTCTAAATTTGGTCCTTAAATTTTTAAATATTTTAATTTTATCCTTAAACTATGACTCTCATTCTAAATTGGTCTTTAAACTTTTGAATGTTTTATTTTTATCCCCAAACTATGACCCTCATTATAAATTGGTCTTCAAACCTTTTGAATATTCCAATTTCATCCTCAAATTATCATTTATACCACATCATATTATTACATAATACACATAAGTGTTACATGACAATTAAAATTCTTTATAATGGTTTTATTAACATAAGATATGATAGCATATACTAATAATTTGATGATGAAATTAGAACGTTCAAAAAGTTTGAGGACCAATTTAGAATGACAGTCATAGTTTGAGGATTAAATTAAAATATTTAAAATCTTAGGGACCAATTTAGAATGGCATAATGCTAAAAAATGCCCTAAAGTTTGACTGAATTGTCACTTTGGGCCCTATTCTTTTTTGAAGCAATTTAGCCCTCAACGTTTTATTTTGGTCAAAATAGCCCCTATGTGAATGAAAACTGCTAGTCAACTGACGATAAACAACTTGAAATGACTTGACATAATGACACGTTAGAAGAAAAAATATTTTATATTTTATACAATTTAATAAAATTATTTTTTGATTGATGTGTCATTTTGTAAAGTCAGCATATTTGCATATATGATATTGTTATCACGACGTGCATTGTCGTGTAAGTTTGTCATGTCATTTCAAGCTATTTACCGTTGGTTGACTAACAGTTTTCATCCGCAGAGGGGTCATTTTGACCCAAAATGAAACGTCAAGGGCCAAACTGCTTCAAAAAATAATAGGGCTAAAATGGCAATTCAATCAAACGTTAAGAGAATATTTTGACATTATGCCATTTAAAATGAGTATCATAATTTGAGGACGTATGATGCAATTAACTCGAATTTTTTCCACCTGCCAATTCACAATCTGAACCGCCAACGTAGTGACCTACTTACCTTATCACTAACATTTGTACTTCTCTTTTTCATTAAAGGGTAAATTACATTTTTTTCATTATATGGGGACTGTTTGAGAGTTTAAATGAAAAAAAGAGAAAATAATATTAATAAAATATTAATCGATGTTTACGTGGCAACTCAAAAATTAATAAAAAAATGTCATGTTACTATAGAGTTAAGAAGATAATGGTAGAATGATTAAAAAAATGAATATTTACTGTTGAGTGATTACATAGAAAAATTTTTAACTTTAGAGACTAAAATAAGAGAGAAAAAAGTTAAATGACGAAAAAGTGTAGTTGACCCTATATTAATTTTTTAGAAAAATCCCATTTTTACATTTTTTTAGCAATCACAACTGAATTTTATTAAAGAGCAATGGAATGTATCACAAATACAACGCACTAAAAATGAGAACTACATCCACCAAAAATTTCAAGAAATTTCATGAATCTTCTTGTCTCTATCCCAACGAGATGTTTTACAAGATAAAAAATGAGTGGTGAGCGAACCAAACTATCAGGCAAATTGCTCACACAATTATGATTACATCGACAAACAACCATAAAAAGATCAAAACTTTCTATGATCACCGACAAACTCAAATCTGCAAACAAGCACCATGAGGATCTCTGTATGAGTAAGAGTGTGCATTCGGTTAATTCGGTTAACCGACCGAATCGAATTACCCGAAATCTATTAACCGAAATTTTGTTCGTTTTAACTGTTAACCGAACCGAAATTTTTTTTAAAAAAATTAACCAAACCGAAAAAAGTTCGGTTAATTCGGTCGATTTTCGAATTAACCAAAATTTTTTATAAAATTTTGGGTAAATTACATGAATGGTCACTAAACTATTCTAAAATGATCTTTTTAGTCATTGAACTTTCAGAAGTTACAAAACAATCATTAAATTTATCGAACTATTACAAAATGATCATTGACTCGTTGCACGTTATAAATTATTGATAAATTTTGGAAAGTTTAATGACCATTTTGTAATCAATCAATAAATTTAATATCATTTTGTGCTAATTTAATAAAGTTTAATGATCATTTTATAACTTTTAAAAGTTTAGTGACCAAAAATAAATATATGTAATATTTAATATATAATAATTTTGGTTAATTTGGTTAATTAACCGGTTTCAAACCGAATTAACCGATAACCGAAATTTGAAAAAAATATTAACCGTTAATTGATCCTACCTAAAATTAACCGGTCGAATTAACAAAAAAAATTCAGTTCAGTCGGTTTATTTGGTTAAAACCATATAATGCACACCCCTATGTATGAGCACCAAATCATTGCTAAAGTATGTGAAAATCGTGTCAAACGGTAGGAAAAATGTACCACAAAAATAAAGAAAACGTGTCATAAAGGCAGATAAGAAAAGCGTGCTAGCAGAGATTTTTATCAAAGATTAAAAAAATTAAAAATAAAAATAGAATTTAAGTTATAAAATAATATATTTATAATTATATTTGTATGCAATTACATAAACATATAAATTTTAATCAAATTCTATCATATTTCCCGGCAATAATACTCGCAGTTTTGGAAAAATTGGATTGATTAAAAGTTTCATGTATAAAAATAAATAAAATTAAAATATGTGTATCACATTATACATGTCAGTATGTCACCTAATTTCATGTGTAGCTTTTAAAAATATGGAATAAAAATTATTTTTTTATACACAATGAAGTAACAAATATATTAAAAAATAAGTTTCACAATATATTTTAATGTTTGCAGTTATCAAATTATCATTTTGTGTCTACTAATAATATGATAAAAAAAAACCAAATTGTTTATAATGTATAACTACCAAATAGATTAGATATATAGGGTGTGTCAAATTCGACTCGACTCGACTCAACTCAGATTTTATAAATTCGACTCAAACTCGAAAAATTTTTAAATAAAATTTGAATTTTAAAATAGAATTCTACAACTCGATTACTCAATTTTTTTACTCAACCCAATAGAATACCCACCCTTAAATATAGATAGTTATGCCAAAAATAAAATAAAATTTACTACTCTTCTTCAAACAAAAATAAAATAAAATCCCTTATAATAATTAATATTATTTTAAAATTTCATTTCAAAAAAATATTATTTTAAAATTTAAATTTATATAATTTATACCTGCCAAATATAATATAAAAATAAAAAAATCAAGATATTAATAAATTCAATCAAATTAAAATTCCTTATAATTATTATATGGAACAAATATGTAACACGTCATTCTCGTATTTGATTACCGAATATAAGTAAGAGATGTCACATAACAATAACATTATTTTTATTCAAAAATTCCATAAATTTAAAACCTTTGAAAATATTTATATCAACTAATACACAAAATCGGAGCTCCTTTACTTTTAAAAAATAAATTTGATTGTTCAAAAATATCAGATGTTGAACTAAAATAGACAAATTAATCACATTTATACATGCCACTAAAATAAATTAAAAACCTCAAGTAGGATGTCATTACTATGGCAGCTTGATGAAAATTTTTGCACTTGATGCAACTCTTTGCTTCGTCCAATGATTCGAACCACCTACGTGTGCACAATCAACACACGCTAAGTACGAACTTAGTGAGGCAATAAACGAAGTTAATAACAATAATTTAAACTTATTCATATATTAACATAATATAAACCGGATATAAATTTCTTACCAATATACTTGCCATTTATTTCAAAAGCTCATAAGCTTATTCACCTGTTTATTTTTTTAACCAAAAAACCATAGCCCAAATATAAGCCTATGAGGACCCTGGGTACACAAGTCAAATATGCACCGAAGTGCTAATACACATAAGGTCGTGACCACCATATGCACTAAGTGTCCTTTATATACACTATAGTGCTAAGCCGAGTATGCAACACGTTGGTGTACTCTATGGCATGCCAACTATACCCTGTCCCTCAATAATATACTTGTGCATATATTCCATATTTATTTCATCCATGACAATGTATATCAACATAATTTAACATTGGGCAGTTCATACCCGAACTAACATTCATAATATAACATCATATATAACTAGTGATCCATGCATTTATATTCAACTTTTGACATATTTAGAACATGTCAAATATATGATTAATGACATAAATATCATGCCAATATAAATAAGGTAGACTCATCGCAAGTCTTCCTAATGATGTATAAAACATCCATGTATCATGTTATGTATGCATTGCACTCACCTTGGCCAATTAACACAATGCCTCACTAAGTCATAGTTCGATCCTTTCTTTCATAGAACCTCGAACCTTCTTTGATTCAGACTTAACTTTATTAATCACATGAATAAAATAAAATATTTGTTAGATTCAAATCTAACAATACCTTAAACATGTTGTCTAATATAATCATTCGAATATAAAATTTCCAAATATTTTTTCTTTCTTCCTTGTACTGTTCAAAACTCATTATGGTCCTTAGTGACCAATTTGAACTTCCATTAATTCTTCTGAGCTTGCTGTCTAACATTTAAATACAAATGTTTCAAATTCCATTTTCTGACAGCTTGCGCTACCTTCAAAGATTTATTTCTATAAAATAATCTACAACTCGGAATTCAATTCCGTTTGTTCTGAAAGAAACTAGATTCGATAATCTTTTCAACCATATAAACTAATAGCCCAAATTTAACTCGTACGATTTATGACGAATTTTCAAAGTCAAATTCCAGTGCTGAATTTCGGAGCAGACTGCTACTCTGTTTTCTGACCTTTCATCACTTAAAAATTCATATATTTTGATATACAAATCGAAATCAATCACCGTTTGTTCCAAACGAAACTAGACTGAACTACAAATACTATGATATAAGGATCACTTTCTAATTATTTTTGTAGAATTTATGGTGAATTTCCAAACTCACTGTCAATGACTAAAATTCTGGGCAAATTCATAATTAACATCTTTAGCATGTTTTAACTATTTTAACACCTCAAATTAACCTTCAATTACATAATCAAGCATAAATGACATCATTCAAACTATTTCCTTCTCTAAAATAATTTTTATAATATTTTCCCCTCAATTTCTCTATATAACCGAATGGTCCTTATACCATATACCATATGATTTTCATCACTTTAAGCATTGAAACAACATCACAACAACATTTCCAAAATGATTGAACCTTAAAACATAAAATTCCAACATGTTCTTCATCAACCCTAATCACCATCTTCAACTTAGAAGCAAGAAAACCATGTGAAAAATATATCAAATGAAAGAGAACTTAAAGGAGAACAATTTTGCATCTAATGAAATAACCTTGAATTCAACTCTAAATGCTTGAAATCAAGCTTGAAAATTTCTTTTCTTCTCCCCAAATATCCCACGGCAGCAAAGTGGTACAAAGACCAGATTTTCTTTCTTTATTTTGCTTTTATTTTATGCCAAATGTCATAATTTTCACTTATTTAACTTAAAATATCTCTTAAATAGCAAAATAACCATTTTACCCTCTTGAACCAAGGCTCCAAAGCTTGACACTTGTCAAAGTATTCATCCAATGGTCAAAAATAAACCAATAAGTTAGTAGTTACCAACTTTGCCCTTATAATTTTCTAAAATTACGATCTTGCCATTTTTCATCTAACGGTTCATATTTAACATGGAAAATCAACTTAAATCCAAGGGTTCATATTCTTCCAACACAAAGAAAATATCTTAGACATGTAAAATGACATAATTAACCTTGCCTTATCATCCTTCAAAATATCCTGGATATTCAATTCGATCCGATTATTCGAAATTTTTTTCGAACTTTATCGCTTTATAGCCATTAATACAAACTCCGTACGAAAAATTCAGATAACAAGAAAACGTCATTCTTGGGGGTAAACTATTCATTTACGGGTTAAAATACATAACTTTTTAAAATTATACTTTGGTCCCTAAACTTTTCCAAAGTTTATACTTTAGCCACAAAACTTTCAAATTTTACATTTTTGTCACTAGACAAAAATTGGGATATTACAAAATATGGCAAAAGGAAAAAAATCAGAGCCTTTAATTTTTTTAGGATACACAAATGGTCACTAAACTTTGTTAAAAAATTTAAAAGGCATAAAGATAATTTTAGCCCTTAACGTTTGCAATCGATGTCATTTTAGTCCCTATCTTTCTCTTGGGGTGAAATTGGCTCTCAACCTATACATTTTTATCAAATTACTCATTTTTTAACTAGCATATTGATTGAACCGTTAAAATTTTAACGATGATGACATGAAATCTAACCTATCACAAGTTTACGTATAGGATATAATTTTATTTTAATACAGAATATAAAAAACAATTAAAACTCAAATATAATATTTAAAAATTAAATTCAAAACTGAAAGCAAAGGCGTGAAAAATTCTCAACCCTAAATACTCATAGAATCAAAATCCTACCTAAAATATCATGATCTTAGTCTGAAAATTCATAAAATAAAATTCATTCTAAATTCCAACATTTCATGCTATAAAAACAAATATGATTTTTTTCCCTAATATAGAGTTATGAACACGGGAGGCCGACTCATTGTTGGTTCCCACAACAGAAATGAATTTGTTCTGATAAACGCTGATGAAATTTAAGAGTAAGATACTCGTAATTCATAGAACAACAGATTTCTGGGTTTTTTTTCTTCTCTTTTTGTTTTTCAGTATTTTACTTTGAGGGTCTTTTTGATTATATTTATTTCTATGATATGAAATGTTGAAATTCAGAATGGATTTTATTTTGTAAATTTTCAGACTAAGTTCATGATCTTCAGGTAGGAGTTTGACTCTATCGGTATTTATTGTTGAGAAATTTTCACGCTTTTCCTTTCGGTTTTGATTTTTTTTTAATATTATATTTGATTTTTAAATTTTTTTATATTTTATATTAAATAAAATTATATTTCATATGTAAGCTTGTGATATGTTAGATTTCATATCATCATTGTTAAAATTTTAACAGTCTAATCAACATTCTAGTTAAAAAATGAATAATTTGATAAAAATGTATAGGTTGAGGGCCAATTTTATCCCAAAGAAAAAACAGGGGGTAAAATGACATAAATTGCAAATGTGAAGGGCTAAAATTATCTTTATGTCAATTTAAAATAGTAATCAAATTTTCAAAAATAACAATATAACAATTAAACTTTAAATTTTATAACAAAATAACAATTAAACTTTAAATTTTATAACAAAATGATAATTACCATTAAAAGCTGTTAATAAGGTAACGGGCGGCTGACTAGGCATACCACATATCCAGATCTTTTTCACCTCATTTCCCCTTTTTTCACGTGATAATAATAAAAAAAACCCCTTTTACACATAAAAGGGATGAAACCTTTAAGTTATGGACAGATTTTTCTTGCTAAAACTCTCTTGTTCTAAGGCTTTTTTTTTTACAGCAGTGAAAGGTACAAGAAAGAAGAAGACAATAAAAGAAAGAAAACAATGTATAATCTGCAAAAAAAAAAAAAAATCAGTTGCTCGCACCGATCGAAATATACATTGGATATTTTTGTTTATCTCGATTTTGTGACAGCTTTGAAAAAGCCGAAATGATCTAATCTTTAATGGAGTCACGCTTTCGACCGTTGCTACGGTTAATCGAACTATTATTTGGGCTAGGTATTACATGGAAAGCACCTCGCTAGTTGCTCGCATAGTCCTTACCAGTCGCCTACCGGTTCAGTGGTGCCATCCTGAGCCGGGATGGGTATGCTTAAACGTCGATGGTGCTGTCTCAACAAGTACAAACAATGGCCCAATCGGAGGTTTGCTACGTGACCATTCTGGGCAATGGATCTCTGGTTTTCAGAAGGCGATTGGTAAATGCAAAGCTTTAAAGGCTGAGTTATGTGCTATCTTCATCGGCTTGCACTTTGCTTGGGACCAGGGGTTCGAGATAATACAAGTCTAATCTGACTGCGCAGAGGCGATTAAGATGTTGAATGCTTTGCACGTCGAAAGTAGCACCTTCCCCCTTGTTCGCGTCATCGCCAAGCTTCGCCAAAGAGGCTGGGCAACCGATGTTATCTGGGTTCCAACCGAGCTGCGGATATGCTAGCGAAGATCACTGATCCCCTCGCGCTAGACCTGTTACACTTTGACTCCTCGCCTGCGGCAATGCTTCCTCTTCTTCAAAGTGATTTACCTAGTGCTCCCATTGTTCACCCCTAATTCATAGGTGTATCTTTCAATTCAAAAAAAAAATATTCAGTTACTATTTTGCTACTTTTTATTGTTGAGTTACCATTTTGTTACTTTCATATAGTTATTCCACCTAGGCAAATTAAAATGCAAGTTAAAAAAAATTAAAATACTTTGTTAAAATACTCTGATAAATTGTTTAACTGCATGTCATAAATAAGGAATAACCACAAAAAACTGAGAATATTAAACCCCAAATTTATTAAAAACAAAGGCTTAAAGGAAAAATAAGTGCCCAAAGTATACATTTTTTGAACTTTAGGTGCCTAAAGTATTTTTTTAAAATAGGTGCCCAAAGCTTTTAAAGTTATAATTTTAAGTGTCTGACAGTTAATGGGTGTTAAAAAAATTCTAACGAATAAAAAAGTGACACATGGCATATTTAATTAATTATTTTTTTCAAAATTAAAAAAAAACTTTCAGTTTTTAAAAAAATCCCAAAAAATTTAAAAATTTTGCAAAACAGTCTCGAAATCCCTAAAAGTACCCAAACACAAATTCCTCAATCGCCGTCGCTCTCGTCGTTGATCGCCGCCGATGAGCACACCGGTTTGGTCGCTGGATCAAGCCGGTCATTTCCCCTAATGCGGCGTCGCCAAAAATGATGAACGGCGTGCAGCCGAACGTCGAACGCAAAATTGACGTTCAGCTGGCACGCCGTTCGTCGTTTTCGGCGACGCAGCATGAGGAGAAATGACCGCCTTAGTTCGGCGACCAAACTCGTGTACTCAGCGGCGGCGATCGGCGGAGGAAACGGCGGCGATTGGGGGATTTGAATTTGGGTATTTTTAGGGATTTAAGACTATTTTGTAAAATTTTCAAAGTTTTTGGGATTTTTTTGAAAAACTGAAAGTCTTGGGTATTTTTCTTTAAAAATTAAAAATAAATAAATTAAATATGACACGTGTGAAGCTTTGATTGGTTAAAGGTTTTTTTTAACACCATTAATTGTCGGGCACCTAAAATTATAACTTTAAAAACTTTGGGCACCTATTTTTGAAAAAAAAAAATAGGCACCTAAAGTTTAAGAAAGACATACTTTTGACACCTATTTTCATTTAAGCCAAAAATAAAAACAAACCCAAAACACTATTAAACCCCCCAAAAATATCCAGATTAGGGTTTTGCAAATTTTTACCGTAAACAACTCCGACAGTTGGCTTCTATCATTGTCAATCCTTCAGAACAAACGAACAAGAAATTTTGGAATTTGATTTTGTAGGATTTGATTTCTTCAAAATAAACGAAGGAAAATTTTTGAGATTTCTTCAGAGTAAACGAATCAAAAAATCCCAACTTCATATATTTTGGCTTCTGAAAAAGCGTTACCCGTTATTTAGAGTCTATTAAACGTTTCAATTAAAAACGTGATTTAAAAATATTATTTTATTAATCTTACGTGAAAAAGGGAGGGGATGAGGTGGAAATGAGTGTGGGATGTGACAAGCACCAGTTATCTTTTCGTTAAGAATTTAACGGCTTATTATTTTGTTATAAAATATAAGACTTAATTATTATTTTATTATTTTTTAAAAACAATTATTATTTTAAATTTTTTAATAAAATTGTGACCATTTTTCAATTTTTTAAGCAGCCGCCGAGTTTCACAACGCCAGCCAGAATCGCGTGCGTATTTCAAAGCCACCTCACCACCCATCATCTCCATCGTTTCCCCTAAGCTATATTTTCTCGCTGTCGCTGACCTCCTTCTCCGCCGCTGAAATCTAACCTTCCATTAACTGTTTCTAATAAATTCTAGATCGCCATTTATAGGTCAATTTCCTTTTTTTTTACGGAATTCGGTTCAGATCTGATTCAAAGATGGCGGCTACAAGACGGCTACGGGATCTCCAATCACAGCCGGGAAACAGGACTTGCGTCGATTGCAACCAAAAGAATCCTCAATGGGCTTCGGTTTCCTACGGCGTTTTCATGTGCTTAGAATGCTCCGGCAAACACCGTGGCTTAGGTGTCCACATCTCGTTCGTCCGATCCGTTACCATGGATTCGTGGTCCGATATCCAGATCAAGAAAATGGATTCCGGTGGTAACGAGAAGCTTAACGCTTTTTTGGCACAATACGGTATCCCTAAAGAAACGGATATCGTTACGAAATATAACACTAATGCCGCGAGTATTTACCGTGATCGTATCCAATCCCTAGCTGAGGGCCGTGCCTGGAGGGCTCCGCCAGTTGTGAAGGAGACTCTCAATGGTGCTGGTGCTGGTGGTAATCGGAAGCCGCCGTTGAGCGGTGGCGGTAGCCGGGGCGGGAATGATGGCGGCTGGGATAGTTGGGATAATGACGATTCCTTTAGATCTTCGAGCGATATGAGGAGGAATCAATCGGTGAGTGATTTTAGAGCAGGGAATAATCACGGTGGTGGAATGGGAGGTGCACCGGTGAAGTCGAGGTCCTCGGGAGATATGTATACGAGATCCCAATTGGAGGATTCGGCGGCGAATAAGGAGAGCTTTTTCATAAGGAAAATGGCAGAGAATGAGTCGAGGCCTGAAGGGTTGCCCCCTTCGCAAGGAGGGAAATATGTTGGTTTTGGATCGAGTCCTATGCCTACCCAGAGGAATAATAATAATTCTCAAGGGGATGTGCTCTCCGTTTGTGTCTCAGGTTAAGAGAATATTTCTTCCCTCCCCTTAATTGGGGTGAAGTTTTTATGTTGATAATTATCGGTTATTGATTGATTCGTGTTTGGTGCAGAGGATTGGGAGGCTATCTTTGGTAGCTGCATCAGCAGCTCAATCTGCGGCAACTGTTGTCCAAGAGGGAACAAAGGAGCTCACCACAAAGGTATTTTCGGGGAATTTCAATTATGGTTTCTTTGATTGTTTTGCTGCATCGGTGTCTGCATTCTAATCTTCATTTAGATGCTTCCACATTGTTTATCATTATATGATTTTATAGATGATAATGCAATGTATGAATTCCATTGTGGTGCGAGTCCGTTAACCTTCTTTACATAAATTCTTTTTGTGTATAAAGAAACTTTCAACTAATCTTATTTACTATTTTTAGATTGGTTGATAAATTGTTTATCATTTATGATTTGTACAAACCTGCATGATAAACTGTCAAAATTCCATACTTGTCTATTTGATGGTACTTGGAGTATTTAAAAGTATATATATAGGGCAATTATTTTGAGGTGAACAGAACGAGGGAATTTTAGGAGCATATATCACTTATAGGATAAATTCAATAACTTTTAAATTTTCATATCAATCAATGAGTTAAAGTTGATCAACCTATAATTTCACTTAATTTTCTCTTGATTTCTTTGCTAATGTCCAAACTGAAGAGACTTTGTAACGGGTCTAATTAGAGAAGTAGAATTATGTTTTAGTCTTGTCGTTATTTTCTGTTTATTTTAGTTAAATGAAAAGGTGAGTTTTAGTGTGTTTGTAAGGTTTTGCAAACGTTGTAGTTTTGTGGCTGTAGCCTGTAGGGTTATATGGCTGAAACTCTGGTCTGTGCATCCTTATCGAATGAATGAAAGTGTCTTTTTCTTCTCTGAAAGTTCTGTTTCTCCAGTCTCTCTTTGCACTTCTGTTTCTCCCCCATAAAAATTCTTCTTCTTCTAGTTTGTGCTATTACAGACTTTAGCGTTCACTCCATTTCACCAGACTTTTCATTTTCACTATTTTTCTGCTTTTTCTGTGCACTCGACTGCTCTTTATAGATCGAATGCATTGTTAAGCTTTAGATGCTCCTTTAACTTGTTGGAGTCTAACTTTCTTGATTCATTTTAAACTGCAAGACTGCTATATATGTATATATAACAGTTCTAGTGAACATATATGAGATACTGATTTTGGGGTAATTCTGCTTTAGAAATAAAGCTGAGAAATTTGAATCCTTTGAATCGTTAATCCTCTTGTTTTCTATTTTTCTAAACTCTAATAATATGCTAACATTTAATTCTTATTCTGCAAAGGATACTAGTTTTTGACTTGGGGGTTCCACTTTGTGGCCTTTTAGGAGTCTTACATTCAAATCAAACTCACATGCCTGGGTTGCTACCTTGGGGTGCAAAACATGGTGCTTTAGTTTTGGCATCTCGTTTTTGCTACAACATTGATGCTATAGTTATAACTTTTCTATCTTTGCATTGCGGCTTTTAAGGGTGTGGGGGATTTGGAATTACATGCACAAGGGCAATATTGTTTTCCTTCTCTTTTTTTGCAGGTTAAGGAGGGTGGCTATGATACCAGGGTTAATGAAACTGTCAATGTTGTCACTGCAAGGACAAGTGAGATTGGCCAGAGGACGTGGGGCATCATGAAAGGGGTCATGGCAATGGCTTCACAGAAGGTTGAGGAGTACACTAAAGATGGCATGAACTGGAAAACCGATAACTGGCAAAAAAATGATGTTGTGAAGAATGGATATCATAACGAGAATAGAGGATGGAATTCTACTTCCAGAGGACAATCCTCTTCTGCTGGCAATAATAATTCTTATAACTCAAGCTCTTGGGATGACTGGGACATGAAAGACAACAGGAAGGAAGATAGTAATACAAAAGTGAGTGCCTCTAATAGCAATGATGGTTGGGCTGGCTGGGATGATGCCAAGGATGATGGATATGATCATTTCTATAACGGCGGTTCGTCTGATAAAAAAGCTGTCGGTCACAACGGAAAATCAGATTCCTCATGGACCGGTGGAAGCTTCCTTTAAGGTTAATTACTTATGTATACACTGATGCATGTATTCCCTTTCTTATTTCGTTATTTTTATAATACTCTAGATTTTACGATCATGTTTTGAAGAGGTTCCAATATTTTAAATGCACAGTCTGATATATTTCCAATGACCAGGTTGAACTTGAATGTTCTTTGCAGATCAGAATTCTTACTTATACAGAAACGGTAACTAGTACACAATTTATTCCGACAGGGGACAGTGCATGCAGGGGATGGATAGAACTTTATTCTACCGTAGTGCGGCTGCTAAGAATCATTATTTGTGAATCGATCAGCGAGTGGAAGGTGGGATGCTTGGGATGAAGTTAGTAATTTCTTTGGTAAGTTTCATGCTTGATAGTAGTTTATATTTATAAAACTGAGGACAGAAAGGGATAATTTGCCCAATTAGAAAGAGGACATGAAAAATCAAAATTGCTTTGGATCTATGCCAACTGCCGTTAATTTTCTTTAATCCCGTTGTTTATGTGATTCTGTCATATTTGTCGTAATCTTTAGAACTTAATATTGGTTTTTGGTTGAATGATTTAATGTTTGACCAAATCCCTGATGTTGTCCAAGCCAAGGTATGAAAAAAAAACAAGTTTGAATAGGTATTTGGCTCTTCATTGGAAGTTGACATTTTAAAGCCTAGTTATTGACATCTCTAGCCCTAGTTGGTGTATCTAGTTTTTTTTTCTTGTTTTGAACAAAGTTTTATTTTATTTTTAAGTTAGAAAAAGAACATGTCAATGTACCTTAGCTTTTAGATTTTAATCATTCTCCCATACGGCATATGGGTGAAAAAAAATAAAATAAAATAATAATAATAATCACTTTTATTTATTTTTCTTATCGAGTTGTATCATTTGACATGTGATACTGTTTTACTCTAGTATTGAAAATAGTTGTGATACCGTTTATAGTTTTTTTTTTATTTATGAAGGGAATATTTGTATGTAAATGGATTTATATTTGACCTCAATATCTATACATTATAATCAATCAAATTATGAATCATTAAACATTTTCAAAACTACATTAAGAAAATTTTATCATTTACGTGCTAGAATAATCCAAATAAAAAAAGCAAATTCAAAACCTCTCTTGCATAGGATAATCTTAAAAAAAAGTCCTATAAAAAACTATAGCACATTGGTAAGTAAGAAAGAAAACGAAAACTCAAAAATTGAAATTTACACTACGTTTGAAAAATCTCTCCCCCCATCAACTACTTTGGCAACTGCTGTCTTCTCCGCATGTGGTTTATCGTGCTGTTAAATGACCAACACCGACGTAACACAATGACCCGATGAGACCAGAACATGGCGCCTTCTCTAGCACCCTCTAGTTCACCAGTCTCCATACATGCCCCAAATTTTCTATCGTCGGATCCTCACCCTCTGTCCTCCATTGTTAATGGAAAGCCAAAACAATCATTGTCACCCTTTTGGCATCTGCCAAATGGCAAATATCTTCATGGATGGTGGACAATGCAGAGATGGCTGTCATGGATCGGACCGAGACCCGGCCCAGTTGAGAAAGTTGTGGTGACTCGGTCCTACCACACTCTTCGGCGGAGCATGTTAAAGGAGGGGACCCTGTTTTTATGAAGCCAATGGACCTTAGTCAACAGTTCCAATATATTCAACTTCTAGGGTCACAAAAGAATGAAACATTTGGAGCAATGCAGAGAGGAAGTCATCAAAAGATCATCGCGGCAAGCATCAAGAAATCGCTATTGTCAGATGGACCGAAAAGGAAGAAACAAAACTGAAGAGCCTAGCCAAACAGTATTTCGTCAACGAAAAACGAGAACCCTGACCTACCACCGATAAAAAAAAACGAGAGCTTGTAAAACAAAAATCAAAATAAAATCCAACCGAGACAAAGCCAAGATGAAAGAGAAACGAAAGGCAAGAGACAGAGCTCTCCTTTACACTTGCATCTAAACTTTCACCTTGCAAAAAGGGTCCAATCAAGGACCTTGACCTCAAGGATTTAAAATTGAAAATTGTTGCTGCAGCTGGAAAAAAGATCTTCCAGGTAACATATTCAGTAAATGAGTTGATCTATTTTGTGCTAAACTTTTTTCGCGACCAGCCCCTTTGCTTCCTTCCTGTAACTTAACTTCAACAATATGTTTTCCTGTATTAACAACTTCTGGTTCATTTATAAGAACACTTCCAAGATGATCTATTAATTCCTTAGCTCTGCATGATCCAAAACCAGGGTCTGCATTTTGTTGGTGCCACACCAGAGCATTCCCATTAGGCTCTATGCTAGAGCCATATGTTGCCACTCTATGCTTATAAGAAACCAGATTCATTTCATCCTTCACAATATTTACAATGCAACATTCTGCTAGTACATAATAGGCAGATTTCTTGTGACTAGCAACAACGCGTTTAACCAAAATTATTGGTTGATATTTGGGTGAACTATAGACATCATTGATCTTGACTTTCTCGACCTCCTTTCCAATATCCCTTGCCGAATTCCCAATCTGAGTACTTGGATCAAAACCAGGAGGCAGATTTTCACTTGGGATTGGCTCTATCTTAGTTAAGTGGTATTCCCTTTCCTAATATTCAAGATGTCCAAAGGTAATAACCAGTTCAGCACTGCTGTTTCCAACCAGACTCTTACGGCTCAACACCCAGAAGATTTCTCCAATTACCTTCAAAAGAACTATAAAAGGCTACGCAGGTCAAGTCTCCCTTTGTAAACTGCCCCACACACATAATCAAAATATTAAAGGTAAAATAATTCATTTTGATTGAGCTAAAACGATATGCATCAATATCCCCTGCATAAAGAAAAATCCTTGTCCTCAAGGATTTAAGTGAGGAACTTTGTATGCAATTCCAATGCTGAATCCAGCTCACTCTATGCTTCCCCATTAAACAACACAAACAATGACCACCAAGCTCAAGCACCTCACCCCATTTCCCAAAGGTTTTGGGTATATCTATAGTTGATCTTTCCATTTGAATGTATCCCAAAACTTCTAGACGTAATTGCTCCTCAATAATCTGCTCTACAGATGACTGCGAAAACTGAGTCCTTGAAACATCAATTTCCTTCAGCTCAATTCTCTCATTCATAACAAACTCAACAACCGCTAGACCTTGATAATCTCCCCAAGCTTGAAGCCCTTTACTATCTGATCGCAAGCGTTGCCGCTCAATGTTGTTGTCGTTGTTAGCATCACTAGCAAGAATTACCTCACTGACTTGCTGCATCCGAAACTTATTGCTGCTCAACCATTGGTTATATTGCCCTGTCCTAAAAAAGTAAATATGGGCAGCAAGCTGCTCACACTCAACAATGTATCCAGCAAGGCACGACACCCCATTTCCACACATCTCAAGCACGTTACCTGCAGAATAAATGATTCTTTCAAGATACTCATTGCTAATTATTCCATGTATTGCAAAAATCAGTCCATAGACTACCATATTGTTGCCCCCTATCAATAATAGTCGAAATCTATAGGCATCATTCAGTTCAACAAACACATTGCCATTAATAAACTTTGTCGAACAGACTCGTGCAAGCTTCCCAAGTTGATCACCCTCAAGCTCATAAATAAATTCTTCCAATTGGTCTCTTAAAGCATAAGGACCACTAAGTTTATACATAACAGTACCAAAATCAATCTCATTTAGAGTTCTCCTAACCATACTACTACCAACAATTGAAGTTTCCCTCGAGTAAACCTTACCCGCAAAATTCAGCTTTGAAATATTCCCATTCAATTTCAGTTCAACACTGTGAACAAGGTTCAAGTTCAATTAATTTATGGGAATACCAGTGACCGAGTCAACTATTCCCTCTAAATTCCAACTTGGTTTTTAAATGACATGATTCAGGTTTAAATTTGAAGAACTCAACAGAGGACTCTGATCTAGAAATGGAGATGGTTGAAAGATTACCTGAATCGGTTGAATGCAACCCTTGAACGAAGCATCTAAATTGTTTGTCATCACTGCTTCCGCCACAATCGGTGAAGACAGCAATGTCGTAAGATAATCCACTAACAACGGAGCTACTGAAGGAGGAGGGAGTGCCCTAGTCACTGCATCAGCCCCATATAAACCTTCAACAATGTCCATTGATTCATCCTCCATCATTACTTCACCATTCTCTGGATTAACCTTCAACAAACCATTGTTCAATTCATCCGAAATCACAACAGGGTTAACCACCAATTGCATATTCGGATTACCACGCTCTACCCGAACATTTTGACCATCTATAACTTCATCATCCATTGTCCCAAACAATTCATCTAACACTTTGACTTCATTAGAGCCTGTCAACAATGATTCTTGTTATGCCTCAACCAACTCTATCGACCCTACACCTTGAACCGATGGTCGTTCCAACAAACTGTCATTGCACTCCACCTCAGTTGAAATTTTAGTTGTCGAGACTTGTTTCGGCTCAACACAGTCCATCAACCCTACATCATTACGAAGCTGAATCTCAAGCTGGCAACAACCGTCGTAAATGTTACGGCCCTGAAGAGAATTCATAGCTGCGATAGCCCCATAACCTTGATATTTGATTAGAAATTGAACGCCATACAAGTTCTAAAATGGCGTAATCCTTTCCACGAACCCATACGGTGAGAAGAAAACCTGATGTAAAGCTTCTTGAGTAATGAGAAAAATCACCTGGCCGATTGTACCAAAAAGCGTTCAATTCGCGAAATGTATATCGAAGTCAGATTTCAGACCCTCACGGAACTTAACAAAAAATTGTAGTTATTCATAACCAGGATCGGTAGCTCTAATGCCTTTGTAACAATACAAATCAAAGAACAAAAATTTTAAAAGGGTAAAGAAGATTGAGCAAAGAGAGACATAGAATTCAGAATTTGAGGAAGAAAACAAGATTTCATTCAAACTTTCGATAAGATTTTCATCAGGCCAAAGTTTCAACCTTATAACCCTATAAACTTTTGAACGACATCATTTGAGCCACACTACAAACATATGAAACTCACCATTTCATTAACAGGTTACATAACTAAATGTTAATTAATTATTAAAAACAACATAACTAATTTTAGCCACCAACTTGTAACGGCTAAATCCCCCTCTTCAGATTGGTTCCTTACACATTCCAGATTGAAACCAGAATACATTCTGATAAAAGACACTAAAACTAGAACACCGACAATCCGTTGCAAAAGATTTACAAAGGAACCAGTTATAGCCTAAAATCGACCTAACCACCGAAACCGTAAAGAGTCCTTCCCTGCCGCTTGAGCGCGTAGACAACATCCATGGCGGTGACCGTCTTCCGCCTCGCGTGCTCCGTATAGGTAACGGCGTCACGGATAACGTTTTCCAGAAAGATCTTGAGGACGCCACGTGTCTCCTCGTAGATCAAGCCGCTGATCCTCTTCACGCCGCCTCTACGAGCCAATCTCCGAATAGCCGGCTTGGTGATGCCTTGGATGTTATCCCGGAGAACCTTCCGGTGCCGCTTGGCTCCACCCTTGCCCAACCCTTTGCCTCCCTTGCCACGGCCCGACATCCTCTGATTCGAAGAGTATTTCAGAAAGAAAGAAAAGGTCTTAAAAGAAAGTAAAGGTAGTTTGAAAGTACAAAAGGCGTGAAAGGGGTTTAAAATAAGGAGGTCCGGAGGGTGTGTTTTTCTCTCGGTGTTAGCAAAGGGAGGAGAAGGTAAGGTAAGCCGTCGGATTGGAATGTTATCGACGGCTGGTACGTGGATCCGTGGATTTTTTTTGATTGGTTGAAGATTAAGATTAAGGTGTTATCATTGGTTTTATGTATCAATCCGTGTCATGTGTATTTTTGCAGTTTTGAGCCGTCGATTAAGTGCTCATCTACGGCTTCCAAGCGTTTTGGATGGCAACTGTTAAAAGGTGGAAATTTCAATTAAAGCCAAACACCCGCCCAGGCGCCCACCCCAGATTTCTAATGAAACTATCCTTTTACTTATATATTAAATCTTAACCATTGATATTGGTCAAAAAAATCTTAACCATTGATCTATAATGTGTGTTTTTAACCATTTCCATAACTAGTAAATCTATCGAAACCACACTAACGGGTTGGTACAAGTAGTAAGCAGTTCGGTGTCACTTAATTAAGTTTTGAGTTTGAGATCTTGTGTATGCAGAAAATTATTGTTATAAGTCACATCTATGTGTGCAACACATATTCATTACGAAGAAAATCAGGAGTACAACGAAAAAAATATCCAAACCCCAATTTTCTTTTTTAGCAAATTTCAAATTCTCGTTTCCGCATAATTTAGTTATAAAATTTTAAACTGTACTTTGCGATATAATCACTCTTGACTAAGCATATTTTAATTGATACCGAGGGGTGAAAACAACAAAAATTATAAATTCCTGAAAATTAAAATAGACTTGTTACTACTTTATAACATAAAAGTAATAAGAAATTTGAAAGAGATGTTAATTGTATACTATTATTTCATTAAATAATAAAAAAGAAATAAAGTAGTTCTGATTATTTTGCATCTCGCATGTGATATATTATATATATATATATATATCCATTTTTCAACATCGCGTTGGGCTGACTAAAAAATTTGGCCAGTGTAAGCAAACTTGACTTTGGACCGTTAAGAATGGCCTTGTGTCTGTATGTGTAGTTTTGAACTGAACTACTAATGGTAGCTTTAAAATTTCCTTTTTTTTTTCTCCCGGTTATTCAAGATTTTATCCTCACTAATTTAAATCGATCTGTATTGTATACTTAATTTTAATGGGTGAGTCTCTCAACATGAATTTTTTTAGATACACAAGGTCTCAAACTTGAGACCTAATTAAGCGATATCAAGGTACTTACCACTTGAATTTATCCCGGTAGTTTCCTTCCTTTTTTTAATGGTCTAATTCTACTTTTAGTCTCCCTATTGTGTTATATAATTTATCATCACTCGAAATTGTTAAGTGGACTTTCATGTGGTTTTGATTGTGTAATAGAATAAAAGTTTAATGTGTAAAAAGTCCTTGAACTTTTAGAAGAAAAAAAATCAATTAAACTCGTGAACTTGTTTGCACTCAATTAAGCCTTTGAACCAAAAAAATTGAATCAATTAAACCATTTGACCAATTTTGACCTTTAAATCTTGACAGTTTTTTTGGATTGGTTGGTGTAGTGTGTCATGTCACAGTGTTTTCATTTGACATTTTCACAATTTTTTTTATTTAAAAAATTCTTTAAATGTTCAAAAAATTCTAAAAAAACTTATTAAAATTCTCTCTCTATATATATATTAAAAATTTTGTAAATGCAACATTATAGAGCTGTAGTGTATCATATGCCAGTAATATCTAAAGAAAAAAATTATCATGATTTAATGGTCAATATTGGGCAAAGGGCCTAATTGATTTATTTTTTTAGTTCAAGGGCTTAATTGATTAAATTTTTTGGTTCAATGGCTTAATTGGATGCAAAAAAAAAAATTAAAGGCTTAATTGATTTTTTTCAAAAAATCAAGAGCTTTTTATACCCTTAAGCCTAAAAAAAGTTACATCATCAATTTAACTGTCACAATTAACAATGTTAACAATTTGAACTTTTTAACTTACTAATAACATTATAAAACTAGAAAGATAAAATTATGTAAGATTAAAGTAATAGATTAAATCCAAAATTAAACCCTTATAGAAATGCCATAGAAAACATGTGGTTAAGAAGTGCAGTAGGAATTAAGAATCAAATATGCAATTAAACGAAGTTGAAAAAAAAATAAAATCTAATAAAACTTTATATCTAATTAGGGGACCAACATGGAAAAAGAAAAAGATTTGTGGCACATCCCAGAGGGTAACAAGGTAGACACGCACCTCAAAAGAACCATGTGGAGCCCATGCCCAAAATAAAGCAAACGAATAGAAAAGGAAACAGGCACAGACCGAACCGGGGGATAAAGGTTCTTTTGGTCGGGACCCTTCGATTGTTGTACACCAAAATATTTTAGTTAAAGTATATAGTCAATTCTCACAATTCAATAACTTATCGTTTATTCCATAAACTTACAAAAATTAAATTTTAGTCACTTTTTAATTTAATGGTTGACGCAATTAAACATTTTCGTTCCACATTATATATATGAACTTTGCATGTTTTGAAAATTTACCAACATAACATATGATATGTTAATAAACATGCCAAATTGATTAAACTTGATGAAAACTATTAACAACGTTAATGATTGTATTAGTATTTCAATACCGGGAAATAATAGGAATTGTTTTTTAACATATATAGTATTTATAGTAAATTTATATAAGGCCATGTTCTGTAATATTTTTCAAAAATGTTTTCAAGGTCAAAGTGTTTTTAAGGCAAAAGCAAAGCAGAACAGGTAGGTGTTTTTTAGTTTTGTTTTAAAAACACATTTCAAAAGTTGAAATCCATAGGTTTCAGCTATTTCAAAAACACTTTTGAGCAAAATTATTTATTTATCTTAATTTATATCACCAATTCTTTTGTACTTTTTAAAATAATATTTAAAATAGACATTTTATATACTTAAAAATTACTTTTTACTGCAATATCACACTTTAGTTTTAAACCTAACAATCTAAAACCATGTTTTCAAAAGATTTTTCAATCACACTTCTCAAAGGCAATGCTAAATTAACCCTAAATATGTTAGGGTTTGTTAATTTGATAGTTAAGTGACATATGAATGTAGGATGAAAATCGTCTGCTCTCTAAGTATGCCTCTTTTGGTGTCACCACTTTAAAATAGTGGATTTAAAGTTTAGGGTTTAGTGTTTAAAGTTAGGGTTTAGGGAATTAGGGGTAGGGTGTAGGGAATTAGGGGTAGGGTGTAATTTTTAGGGTGTAGGGTTTAGGATGCAAAATTTAAGGTTAGGGTTTAGAATTTAATTTTTAATGTTTTTTAGTGTGGCACATAAAAAATGGACATATTTAGGGGTAGATGATTTTTGTTCATGAATGTAATGGTAGGCTATTGTTAGAAATTTTTATATTTTTGTAATTTAAAAAGAAAACCTATAACTACAAAATCATTGTTAATCCTGCTAAAATAAATTAATATAAGCTGGTTGTGCCATGTTCTCTCTTTCCATACATCTCAAAGTGACCAACATTTTTGCATGCAAGTGTAAGAGGGGAGCCATTAGTCTCTTCTTCTTCTTCTTCATCTTCTTCTTCTTTTTCTAAGTACAAAGGAACCACTACACTTCACTAGATGACCAGCTTAAGAAAAAATAAAAGAAAAGTAAAAAAAAAACTTAAAGGTTAAGAAACATCGCCTTTTGTAAACCCTAAAATCAATAAAACAAAGAGAGTAGAGTGAGAGAAGGAACAATAACAATAACTTAATTTTTTTTTGGTTGCTATGTAGATTCATTAGAGTTTTTCCCTGACTAATCTGGTCTGATTCGCGTTGCACATATGATTTTGGTGGGTGAGTCTCCTAGCGGAGATTTTCTACATACACAAGACCTCGAACTAAATGCTTGCTTAAACAAATCCAAGCTGGTTACCACTTAGACCAATACGTTGGTAGCCATAACTTAATTATTATTATTCAAATATTTAGTATATATAAAGTAGCCAAGGCTCCTTTTGATTTTTGTTGCTTCTCTCTTCATTCCCCGTCTCATCTTCTTTGCTTTGCTTTCTTTCTCTAACAGTACTCTCTCTTTGTTTGATGCGATTCATTTCTCCCCCATTATTAATTGCCTTTACAAAAGGGAAAGAAATTAAACAAGGAAACCATGGGTTTTACTTCAATCCCAGCTTATCTTGATCCACCCAACTGGCAACAAGTAAGGGTTTCTTTCATTTTTGTTCTTTGAATTTATTCATTTTCAAGTCTTAGATTAAAAAGTGAATATTTTGAAAAGATAAATATTCCGATTGTTGTTACTTTTGATATATCTTGCTGAATATACCAAGTATTTGATTTCTTTTCTTTCTTTTTTTGCTTGCTTTCTTCAATTTTTGTACAGCATCCAAATCATCAAACTGGTTCAGGTGGCAGTGCAAGCGACCAACAGCTTCCTCCACCACCGCCACCTCCACAACCACATGGAGGAGGTGGAGGAGCAGGCTTGATCCGGCCGGGTTCTATTGCCGATCGGGCTCGTTTGGCCAACATACCGATGCCGGAAGCAGCATTAAAGTGCCCAAGATGTGAATCAACCAACACAAAGTTTTGCTACTTCAACAACTACAGCCTTACGCAGCCTCGTCACTTTTGCAAAACTTGTAGAAGGTATTGGACCAGTGGGGGTGCCCTAAGGAATGTTCCTGTCGGAGGCGGATGCCGTAGGAACAAAAGAAGCAAAGGAAGTCGATCGAAATCTCCGGTAAGCGTCGACCGACAAATGGCTTCCGGTCCATCGAATACTACTATATCTTCAAACACTTGTGCAAGAACTGATATCTTAGGCATTGGAATTGGACCCCAGGCTCCTCCACTTAGGTTCATGGCTCCCTTGCATCAGCTTAATGAATTTGGTGGCAACGCTGCTGATATTGGGTTGAATTACGGTTCGATTTCGGCTCCACCACCACTCGGAGGAACAAACGACCACTTAAGTTTTCAAATAGGAAGTGCTTTAAGTGGAGCCGGCGGCACCGGTGCCGCTGGTACATCACTTTTGACTATGAGTGGGTTGGACCAGTGGCGGCTACAACAACCGCCGCCGCAATTTCCATTCCTAGGAGGCTTATTTGAAAGTGGAGGTGTTGAGACATCGGGATACGGTGTTGGTCATCAGGCTCGGCCTAAGACACCGATCTCATCAATGGCAACCCAAATGGCTTCGGTGAAAATGGAAGACAATAATAATAATCGGACATTTTTCGGGTTTCAAGGAAATGATCAATACTGGGGTGGAACTCCATGGACGGATCTTTCGAGTTTCAGCTCAACATCCACAAGCAATCCTTTATAGATTTGGGGTTTTCTCTCCCTCTATCTTATTTAAAGAACCGGGTGTTGAAGCTTCTTTTTCTTTTCCTAGTGTTAGCTTCAATTAAAGAAAAAATAAACTGTGGTTGAAAGACAAAGTAACTTACTTTCCAATTCCACATCGAATCTATGGACTAAAACCCTGGAATTGGTTAGGCTCTTTTTTTTTTTATTTCTTTCTTCATTATTTATTAGGATTGGTAGATTCCAATGTATGAGTAGTATGTTTTCCATGCTGAGTGTATCAGTTTATAGAGCTTGCATTTACTGATGACGGTGATATATATATATAGGTAAAACTTTGATACACAAGTTGTGTAAAATTAATTTTACACAAGCCTGTGTATTTACACTATAAAAACCCAAATCCTAAATTCTTAACCCTAACCTTAAAAAACTAAACCCTAAACCTTAAACCCTATACACTAAATTCTAAACACTAACCTTAAATTCTAAACCCTACAACCTAAACCCCTAAACCTTAAATCTTAAACTAAAATTTTAACCCCTAAAACTAGAAGGCATGTGTAAACTAAAGTTTACACGGTCTATATATCAAAGTTTTTTCCTATATATATATGATGTCTTTTGATCATCTTCTTACCAGCACATATGATTCTGGTGGCTGAGTATTGTAAGGGAGAATTTTTGCATTCACAAAACCTTGAACTCAAAACATACTTAAGTGATAACAAAATGCTTACCACTTGGATCAACCCGTTAATGAAATTTTAGTCTAGTTGTTGCTATTCAGTATTTTCCATCAAAATTTTATTATATCATGTATGTTTACTAAGTTCATAATTATTTTTCTTCTTCTAAAGCTAGCATGATTGGAATGGGGATACTAATGATAATTTTAACAGAATACGAATAGAGTCCATCATTGATATGAAAATTTTAAACTAAAAATGTAAAAATAAAATAAAATTTTCTTGTATTAAAATTAAATCTCAAACTCCATCAAGACATATATATTTTGACCTTATATAATCCAAAACTAGTGATTTGATAAACTTTAATCATAACCTAGAGGCAGCAGGTAGAAATCATGGTGATCGGATTCATTCATTTTCCCAAAAGTGGAAATTTTTATAAACAAATAGAACCCAAAGGATCCTCCCATATAGTTTATGAGTGAAAATAATTAAGGCTTCTGTGTGTATTCGACTATCCAAAATCGGTACCTATTATTTTTTGATTATTTTTTTATGTTCAATTTACTTTATTTAAGTGACCGGTAGCAATTTTATTTTTTAAATTTAAATCAGGGTTTTTGGGCTAACCCAATTTTTTTGTAATTACAGCCATATTTAAACGATTGAACAACAAATTTTAGGCATGTTTACAACGTGTTTGATGTTACATTCTACCTGTTATATTGCCCAAATGAAATCAAACTACACGTCCATCTATATTGAGGTGCATAAATGGTCGAAAATCCACATCATATATCTCAACTCTTTTCCTCTCGTTTAAGTTTGTGACATTCATACATTGCATCGGGCTGTTCTCATTTGATAACAACGTCAAAACAATTTATTTTCCAAAAATAGTGATTTTTTAGGCTATATTATTTTTTTTAAAAAAATACATTGTAGCATTCTACATTTTACAATACAAAACGAAAGATGATAATATCATAATTGGAATTGTCCTTAAAGTATTAACAAAGATACCGAACCACTGCTTATATAATTGATAATTGCTGCTATTCTTGCATGGGAAGCAAAAAAGAAAGAGAAAAGCATTGCATAAATCTATTTTGGTAATGACAATTAGGTGAGAATGAGACAGCTGCCGATGATGTTGTCCATAATTTTAGATTGTTCTTGTTTCTTCTATTGATATGTTAGAAACGAGGAGTGAAATTAAATCTTAGTCATAATTAAACCAACACGAACTCATTCTAAATATATGGGGTACTAATTAATGTAAGGACAAAAGTATCAAAAGACCAAAATCCCACTCAAATCTATATAACTAAAATCTATCGTGGTGTTCGTAAATATATGAATATATCATGTGTTTTCAGGAATAGATAGAGTGTTGGAGGGGGCGGTTGTAACTCTCAAAATTTCAAATTCAGATATAGTTTATGTATTTTTCTATTTTTTCTTTGTATTTTCTACGGCTTAAGTTCGTATATCTTAAAATTTTATAATTTCGTACCTTAAATTTTGAATATAACTCACTAACAGCTCACATCTCCTGATATAAAACCATGTTTACGTCTCTGTGTGTTTGCCTTTGTAATAAATAGCTAGTACATTCAACATAGTATTATTACTATAGATACCTTAAAATATAACAGAACCTTGATTTATACACTTGTAATTGAATAAACAGACCATAAATTTATAATTGAATAAGGAAAATAGAAATTAAGCAAACCTTAATAGTAACAACGACGACGACGTAAAAAGACTGCCGAAGGGGGAAGGCAACAACAGGGTCAAAATGTGAATAAGGCACGGCCGGTGGGTACTGGCTTTAGGACAAGCTAATAGAATGTCTGACTCACTTCCAAAGTTTGACGCGCGAAAGCCCGTGTTCAGTTCACGACTCACTAGAAGACAAAGTACTGGTTTGTCAGCATGTGGACCTGAGTGCTGAGTCTTGGTCTCCGTGATTGGATCTTACGTGCACGCGCTTCATTGCTGCTGTTTTCTTTCTCTTTCTTATATTTTCTATTTTGTTAAAGGAAAAAGACGATTTGAATTTCTCTATTTGTCTGCAACATGAAATGCTCTTGTCATGCAGTCCTTCACTGACACAACAAACACTCTCCTCAGTCCAAAAAACTTGGCATTATGAATTTAATATGATTATTTTTCTAACTGGACACCTAAATTATATTTATAAATTACAATAATAATCAAGCTATAATCAACATTATATGCTGTTGTTCTATTTTGTTGAGCTTGAATTATGATATTTATCTTTAAAAAATAATTACTTTCTACTTAATACAAAATAAAAAAAATCATTAGGATTATAATATAAATTTATTTTAAAAAACAGAGAGCGTATATATTTTGTCGTTATAAGATATTTAATTTGCACCATACTTACTTGAAGATTTAGTTAGGACTTAGGAATCCTCCTAAATGACATTATTTAGTCAAATAAGTGACGATATAAATTACTCTATTAAATGCTTTTTATCCTATATTTTGTAACAAAGGATAGAAAAACCCTTCAAAAAAATCACATCATTGAAACATGTTTTTTTTCTTCATGATTTCAGTGATTTGAACAAAAGAATATACGAGGATTGATAAGGATGAAATCTTCTGCCTTTTTAACGACTTTTTTATCCAATACTAACAAATCAAATCTTAACCCTTAACTCTAAATTTTAAATTCTAAATCTTAAACTATAAACCATACATCCTATGAAATACACTATAAACCCAATACTTTAAAGCCTAACCCTAAGTCCTAATCTTAAATCATAAAGCTAAATTTTAAACCTATTTTTTAATAATGAGACATAAACAAATTCACTAAAAAGAGACAAACGATTTTCTGCTCAGATTGATAATATTATTAATTATATTCTAACTTGAATAGCGTAACGTTGAAAGAAAGGAATCTGAGAGTTTGCTTTTGCAAGAACCAAGTCTGCTTACCAACGAGGAATAAAGCAGATTCAACACCGTCGAAAGCAAAGCCTTTCTCTTTCTCTCTTCCCTTCACACACAAAACAATACTACAAACACTGTTGCAGTCATCATTTCCGTTACCTTAGCAGTCAAAAGGACAGGAGATGGAGATTTAGGATCGACAATGAAATTAGCGTTAACACAATGCAATAAAATGAAAGAAGAAGAAGAAGAGTAGTAGTGGCAATTGGCAAGCCCCAAGGTAAAGGCTCGGAAAACCAAGGCAAACCGAATCTAAACCCTGCAGGCTGCATCTGATGAGTTCCATGTTTGATGGGGGGCACATGGGATTGTGTGCAACACAACTGCATTTTTTCAGCTTTCACATTCTTTTCTGACGTCTTTGTTTATGTCGTTGCTACAACATCTCATTCCCTAACAATATATGCCCCAACTCACCACCTCTCTTGTTTCTAATCATTTAAGTGAAGTGAAAAGAATATATACATATATATATATATACACACCTTATAGACTCTAAAAAAACGGAAGCTAATCGAAAGTTCAGTAAATATATTAAAAAGATTTGAATTTGAGTAACCAAAATATAAATGAGAAAGAAGTTGGGTGATTGAATTTGTAATTTACCCGATTTTTGTCACGAGAAATCAACGTTTGATTCTTTGCATCTTATTATCTTCTCCAGATCCGTTTCTTGATTTGCAAGATTTACGATGGCCATTGAAGTCTCTTAAAAAATTGATAATGTGTAAAAAGTAAAAACAATTGCGGGTTTTACCACGTTTATAAGCTTTTTAGCCTTTTTGACTTTTAATCTAGTGAAATTTATCTTACAAAAAGCATTGCCTAGTATTTTTATAAAGTAAATCATTTGCTTATCTAGAAAAGAAACATTAATTATACATCTCTGTTGCTGTATCCATCACTGGAATAGGGCTTTCTTTGCCTAGAAGGAGCTTTGGGCATCTTCATTTGCTCTGAATAATAAACCAATCAAATCAGGCGATAGATTTCTTTTCTGGTTAAACAGCATCCTAAGATGTCACTTTCTAGCTGTCCAAACACCACCATCACCATGCATGGACTTGACCCCAACATGCATCATTGTCCTAATTTAATATTTCGTTTAAAATACCCCTTTGCTTGGATGCAATATCTAGGTGGCATTCGCTGCATAATTAAATTCCAACAATATTTGTTTTATTTTTTTTTTATTCTTCTCCAAGTTGTTTATAGTTTTGTCTCGACTAATTCGAAATGACTCGTGTTGCATACTTAATTTTAGTGGGTGAATTTTTTAACGGAAATTTTTTTACATACACAATATCTCGAACTCAAGACATATTTAAGTGATATCAATCTGCTTACCACTTGAATCAACCTTCATTGGTAATAATAATTTTTATTTATTTCTTTATTAAAAAGAAAAAAAGGATGAATTATTAGGGCTTTAATTACTTCTTAAGAAATCATGTACAGAACATGATATTTTATTCCTTTGAGGTTTTGGCTGCAAATTTATGACTCGCTGATGCACGTGTATATCATTAAGAAATATTAAAATTATCTTATTGGGTTATTTAAATTTATTAAATTACTTATCAATGAAGATTCAATGGATGGTGGATCGTGGAATGTCTTATCAACTTAGGTACATGATCCTTATTTTTTCTCTGCCGAAAAATAGTTTATTAAAAAATACAAAAGAGCACAGTAGTCTATTTAAGATCATTAAAATTTTCAAATACATCTAAACATAATTGTTTACTGTTTAAGGTTGGATGCGATTGTAGATAAATTCGGTATAGTATAAAAAATAATTTATTTTTAATTAAATAAATAAATATATCTCCTTTTATATTTATTCTGATTTGGGTTGTTGGTAATTTATAATTGAATGATACTTTATTAACCCCTGACATTATTTGTTTTAGATTTAATTAATGGTATAGGATTTATTAAAATGAAAAAAACCACTTTATTAGAAACGATAATTAATCTAAGACTAGAGCACTATATCTACGTGGTTTAATTATAAATTAATAACTTAAAAGCAAATGGCATTTTTCAAATGAAAATATAGATGTATTTTTAAATACAATAGTAGACTGTAGACGGGCACTTTTAATATCTTTAATGGCAAAGTGGGTTGTCTTGTTCTTCATGCAATACAGATTTCTTTTTCTTTTCTTTTTGTTCATCACAAAGCGTATTTTAATGTTTAATGAGACATATCTCACAAAAAACATTCCCCCATCTTTTCTCTTCATTACACTGTATTCATTTTGTCTTTGAAATTGAGTTGACCGAAAAAGTAAATTAAAAACAAGAGCTTGGCTTCTACTGTGTTTTTGTTTTAATTAACTCTAAACAATTTGCATGGAAATGAAAATGGAAGCTTGCGTGAGGAAGCACTCAATTCCATTATGATCGTTTAGTTTGTTTGCTTATTGTCAAACATCATCATTATTATTATTATAGCCCACGTACCAAATTGGTAGGGTAACAAAGGTTGCAGTTTGACCCATCATTATCACGAGTCCATGGAACAAAGTAATTAATATCATCAATGTTAAATTAATTTAATTAAAATGTAACCTATAAATTTAGAATAATCAATTAGGAGAACCCTACAAATGGTCTCAATAAAAAAAACGGATAATGTTCATCTTAGAAGACTCGAGTTCAAACCGTTTTATCTGTAAGGTGTGTGCGTGTCAAAGGGATAAGAATATGTACGAACATATACTACCTTGTAATCACCTTTAGACTATTAAAAATATCAATAAGGAAGCAACAAGAGCATAATCTCTGATCAAATTGTTGAGATGCAATAAACAATAAGTGCAAAGACAATGGGGAACTAGAAAGGAATTAGCGAGGCTATAGCCCCAATTTTTTTAAAAAAATTAAGTTGAGACAATTTAAAATTGTTGTTTACTCTCAGAAAATAATGTTGAGTTCGGTCTAGTAGCGGATCTTGGGCAAATAATTTCAGAATTTTCAAATTTTTTAAAGGATTCAATTAAAAAATAGTGTAATGTGTTTTTCTAAAAATTTGAGGGGTCAGAATATTTTTTTAAAAAAAAAAAAAAGTTGAAGGGCTTATTTTTATTTCGGACAAAGACCCCTCATGACCCTTTTTATGAAAAATATTTCTTCAGCGATTTAAGTTTTCAAATACCTTTAATAATCCAAAATGAGAACTCTGAAAAAAGTGTGGAAAATGATAAGTAGATAATTCAATACTTAACTTAATTTAAAGTGTATACCAAACAAGTTTATGACTTAAATTTATGGAAAATATTTCACGCACAGGGAGTGAAAACAAAAAACTTTCACAAGTACTAGTTTTAAGGTTTAAAGATTTATTATAAGGTTTAATATTTAGGGTTAATAGTTTAGTATTTAAGGGGTTCTACTAGATTTAGGGCTTAGATGTTTTTGTTTAGGTTTTAGGGTAATATGATTAAGGATTTAGGTTTTAACCTATAAACCTTAAATTCTAACTCTAAACACTAAATTCAAAACCCCAAACATAAAACCCAAACCCTAAACAAAATTCTAAAACCCTAAATCTACGGCACTAGTGAAATCTTTTTTTGTTGTCACCGTCATTGCATAAAATAATTACCCTAAATTCAATACTTAATTTATAAACATTCAAAATTTGAAGTTTTAAACTTTTAGTCTATCAAACATTAACTTATTAATTTTGATTGAGATAAAAAAACACACATTTAATAAATATTAAAAAAAGGCAATTATAACATGCAATGACATTGGAATTTCACAATTATGATTAATTTCACTAAAAAAATAAAAGTTTAAATTATAGTCCTAAAATCCTAAACCCTAATCTCTAACCCATAAAACCTAAATTGAAATCATAAACCATAAATTTTAAACTCTACAACATAAATTTTAAACTAAATCCCTAAATCCTACATTGAACCCACTAATAAAAAAACCAAAATTTTCATGCCATTGCATGAAATGAAATATTTTTTCATATGAAAATATTGTTTAATAAATATGATACACCATATTACGTACTACATTTACTTTTAGGGTTTTAACTTATCAGGTAAGGGTGAGCATTTTTTTATAAATCCTATCTAATCTTAATCCTACTTAGAGGGGAGGGAAAAGGAGACTTTAGAGGAAGGAAGAAGGTGTTCTTAGTGAGTCTAAAACCCATGACCTAAAAATAATAAAGGAACAAAGATGTGCAGCTTAACCAATCGGCCAAATGTGCTTGCTCACTTAAGGGTGAGCATTTTGTTTTATTATCTGAGGATGAGCATACATGAAAGGAAAGACATACGAAATCTATCCCAACTCAATTGAATTACTCCTGTCTGCGGGTATCCCATTCGATTTGAGTTTATCCCATCTACATTTAAATTAATTAATAAAATTATTATTTAAAACATTATTATAGTTTATATATATATAATCATTGTAATTCTAGACAGCATTAAGTTCTAAATTCGATATCAAATATCCTTTTCCCCCTTATAATATAAAAATATTAATATAAAAGTATATTCGATCGAGATTGAATTTAAAATTTCTTTTGAAAACCAATCCAACCCATAAATAGGTATAGTTTGAAGCAATAATTATATCTAATTTTTGCTGCCTGCCAACAAAACACAAGGGGTAGACTGTGAAATCAAAGTTATAGGGCCAATTTGCATTAATCTTATACTTTTATTTCCTCCTTTATGGTCCACCCATAACCGACCAAGCTAAGAAGACCCACCCAAGATCACATATTGGGATTTGTCTCCCAAAGACTTGCCTTTGCTGCGAAGTAAGCCCTCCAAACATACATGCATTAAGGAATGTAAACCCAAAAGAAAGAGATTTGTATAACAAATTCATTTTTACCAAAATTGGTCCACCTTGGAATTCTCATCTATCATTTTCACCCACAACTTATTTCACTCTTTTGTGGCCGAAACACACACATATAGTTGACGTTGATTAGCACTAGTCTGTAATACAATTGCACCAACTTTGTTATTACCTGTAATTTTGCTTTTTTTATTCTCCCGATTTCTCAAGGCTTTGTCCTGACTAATTCGGACCAACTCGTGTCACACACCTGCTTTTAGTGGATAAATCTTTCAGTGGAGATTTTTTACATACATAAGGCCTCGAACTCGAGATTTACTTAAACGATATCATACTGCTTACCACTTGAACCAATCTCCGTTGGTAGTAATTTTGCTTTTTGTTTCAGTTATGTCTCACTGTTGTTTGATGGTATGCATCTATCTTTCATATTTCAGCCACTACTCTAGGGGGAAACCCCAAAGTTGGAGTAATGCCTAATGGTGTTTTGTTTATGCTCTCTCGAACAAAATTCCTCGACTTTTTTTTACGTCTAGCACTAAAAAAGTTAAACCCCACACTCTAACCCTAAACCTTAAAAACTAAAACTAAACCTAAACCATAACACTAACTTCAAATTTTAAACTTTAATCATAAATCCTATTTTTAATGTTGGAGCATATATAGAAATACTAAAAAGGAAGATGTTTTTTATTCCTCTCTCTCCTTATCCATTAACAAGGCAACATTTAATAAATTTAGTCATTATATTTTATTGTGTAATAAGTTGAACATTCTATTTTTTTTTCTTTTTTGCTAATACAGAACAAAGCAACATAAAATTAAAGCTGAAACTGGCCCTCCTGGAGGACAAGCGCAACCACCTCAGCTGGTGGTTCATCAAGAAGGATTTCCCCAACACGTCTTTCACGAGTCGTCGATGCCAGAATATCGGCCACGGAATTGGACTCCTTCGGCTATGTTCCACTCGACGATAGCCAAGCCTCCATGCATGTGCCAAGGCGTCGTGAACTGCCCATAGTTCTGCCCAAATTATTAATACTGCTAATTATTATCTGAGTGCATTTGGTTAACTAGTAAATTTTTGTTGGATTCATTATTTGTTCGGATTTTTTCCTAAAAAAAACCTTATTTAGCCGTTTATAATTTTCCTATTTAGAGTTAAAATAGAATCAATTTTATGTAAACGTAGAGCATAAATTTTTGAAATGGCCATTCCGAAGTTGCAAAATATCGCGGTTTTGGCATTTCGGCCTTTCTCACTTTATATTCCCAGCCCAAATGAAAAAGGTGAGGTAATTTGAATTGGGCCAAGGCTTCGGCCGAAACAAACCCAAGTTTTGCTTGATGACACAATACTTTTTATTTCAATCAAATAATTATATTTTTTATAGTTTCTATTGAATTAATATTGACTTGAATTATTGTTTGAGTTTTAATTCCAACTTGGAAATCATGAGTTTAAGTTTTGAGTTTGAAGATTATGTTTAGTTTGGGGTTGACTTGATATCGACGTTGTTGCAACAATTCAGAAATTATGAGTTTGAACGTGTTTAAACATACAACTTATGGTAATTTTCTGAATTTTAAGATTATATCTAATTTAAATTTTGTACCAAATAGATATTGAAATAAACTTGATTAAAATTTGTAAAATATAATATAAGCCGAATAGAATATGTTGCACTGATACGGGTACGAATATGAGGAAGAATGGAAAACAACAATTTTTAAAATTACAGGATACAAGTACAGTAAGGGTAAGGCATATAAAATAAATTTAAAATTCTAAATAGAGGCAATAAAAATTATATAAGACAATTTAATAAGTAAAAAATATCTTTAAAACATAATTAATTAAAATAGAATGTAATAATAAATTTAACAAATATTAAATTTTATTTTAACCAACTATTAAATGTAACTAGCTTTTGCTTCTGCGGAAATTAAGGGCTGCTTAGCTTCTAATGGCAACAATCTCAAACTAATTTTACAATATATTGACACAATTACTCGGCATAAAAGAATTTTTAGTTACTCTAATATTAAATTCTACTACTAAGCAATAGGCACTTGCATCAACCTATCTAGTTAATCAATACAATTATACTAATTTTGCTTCAGTTTGGTATCGCTTAAGCAGGTCTCGAGTTCGAGGTATTGTATATACAGAAAATTCCCGCTAGGAGACTCGCTTACTAAAGTCAAGTGTATGTCACGGGTCGGTTGGCCTTCATTGTCGTTTATACAAAATTTTGACGTGCTTGAGAAATGACAAGCTATGACGAATACTGAAACAATCATTCAACCGAAATCAATTTGTATGATGAAAAAAATCAGAAAGTGGGACTTACAACTTTGAAATTTCAAAAATGAAAGAGGGATGAGAAATAGAAGAAGACTTATTCGGAGCTTTAAAGATTTCACTGACGCCGACTTCTTTGGTTGATGTCGACTGCCGCCTCTTATCCTCTTCAATCAATCGTCGCTCGTTAAGAAGAACAAAGTAAAATGTAAGAGAGTCTCAAGCAGACTACAAGGAGGGTTCTGTTTTATCATTATTATTTTCTTAATTTTTTAAGTAAAATATCCAAAATAATCCTTGGGATGCATGTGAATGTTACGTATCATCCTCAAAACGTTCTCTGAGTCCTTGCAGCCGTCCCCGACCATTTTCAGTCATACCCATCAACATGGAACTTCCTTGGTAGGTTTTTCAGCAGACCCCAACTTGTTCTCATCCCGGAGACGTATTAATTACTTGAAACGCTATTAGATCACTATACCGTACTTCGTAGGTTAAAAATTAAAATAAAAAGAAATTATTTATAGATAAAATTGTTATACAAAGAACTAGATTATAAGAATTGAATTTCGTTTACTCGGAAACAGCTAAACTGCCATTAGGAATCGAGATAGTTATAACATACATAGATTAGAAGAAGAAGAAGAAGAAGAAGAAGAAGATGATGATGAAAGTCGGGGTTTGATCGAGATTTGACCAGCGGTACCAGGAATGGATGGGATTCCGATTTAATATCACATGCTCGAAGGGTGGATGCTTTGGAAAATCATATCTTGAAACCAACCATTGATGAAGAGATTGCCTACTCTGCTTTTCCAATGGCTGGGAGGTTTATTGAAATTGCAAACAAACCCCTTTTTTTTATTACTTTATTCATAAACATCTTTCGTTTATGGGGATTTCAAGTTATTGCTTCAACTTGGCCTTTGGATTCATCTAAAATTTATCGGATCAATGCTGTACTTTGCCAGCTTTCTTGCCTCTATTTTCCCTCTGTTGATTTATACATCCATTTCAAACGATTTTTACTGTATATACTTGTATTTAAGTTATAAGTATTTATTTATATACAAAATCAAAAGTTTCTTGCTCAACAAAGCCCATCTAGCTCAGTTGGTAGAGCGCAAGGTTCGAGCCCCGCGGTGGGTGGTTATTTCTGTTTTTAGATATTTCTTTTCAATTTTTAGTCATTTTCCGGGTTTTTAATTATCAAATTTTGATAAAATAGTCATTCCTTCCTTAGAGTTCATTATTCTTTTGATCTAAAACATAAATATCTAATATTTAATTTAACTTTAGTAAAATTATTTATGAGCTAAATAATTAAAGTTTTCAAATTAAAGAAATTAAATGTTACAATTTTTATTTTATATTAAGATATACTCACACTACTCTTCGTAAAATTGTATTAATTTTTTAAAGGAAAATTATATTAACTTTTAGGGTAAGTACACAAATGGTCACTAAACTATCTCTAAAAACACAAAATGATCATCAAACTTTCAAATGTTACAAAATGGGCATTAAACTTTAGTTTTTGTTACAAAATGGTCATTGAGCCGTTAACTATCGTCAATTGGGTGACGCGATAGTTACAGAAATTTGAATAATATAACATTTAATCCTTCATATTGACACATTTAATCAATTTATTCCTAATTTAACCCTTATTATTGATGTCTAAATTGATTGAATGTGTAAATATTGAGTATTAAATATGTTATTATACAAATTCTCGTAACTGCCACGTCTCCTAGTTAACGACAGTTAACGGCCCAGTGACCATTTCGTAACAAAAATTGAAATTTAATGACCATTATGTAATTTTTGAAAGTTTGGTGACCATTTTGTAATTGATATACTGATTCAATTTGTTTTTTATACACTTTTCAATCTACTTTTAGTATCAAACCCTGAATTAATTATATTTAATTAAAAAGTAGTATGCATTTAAATATATTCGAACTCGTAACTTTCCAAAGTTTGTATTCATATATGTACTGAGATACTTAGGCGACATGCATTGTAATTTAAAGAAGGCTCAACTTCATAAAAGTTTAAACATCTAGAATGATTATTTAACTATTTGATAATTCAATTAAGATTTGAAGTAATATAGATGGATCTAAACATTTACTTTTGTTAATTGTTTATAAACCAAGACGGGCGCAAAATTTTATGTCAGGAGTGCAAACTATTAGAGAGCTATACTAGAAAGTTAGGAGGTGCGAACTTAGATCATCAATAGAGAATATTAAGAAAATAGCTAACCTATATAGAAGTTTAAAATTTCTAGGGGGTACGGTTGCCCCCTCGATCCATCCTTGTTTATAAGTATAATTAAATTAAATTTAAATTCATATTTCAGATCAAATTAATTTTAAACAATTAAGTATGGCATGGCTATTGTATATGAAATTCACCTAAACTCAGACCGATTTATGGATACCTCTACTACTATTGGAGGTGGTAATGTTGTAACCCCCTCGACCCGGCCTAATCACCAGATCGACCCGAGCGAGTCACATTAGGTTTACCAAAGTAAATCGTGAGAAGAAACCCTAAAATGTGACCATTTTTTCTTTTATCTTGTCTAAACGCTTTATTAATACCCTACATGTTCATGCTGATAGCAGGTGAAGACCCAGCTCAATCGAGCTTCGAATTGACATCTAATTGGCTCAATCGCAACTCAGGGACCAAATTGCAATTTCAAAAAAATACATGGACTACACCAAATTTTATCTTACATTTCTTTAATTAAACAGTTTTCATGCTTACATGTCAAAAATTTACTTAAAACGATCATTGGATCTATCAGAAATTGCTTCCACAAAAATAGGGACTAAAATGTAAGAAAACAGAACCTCATTTCCATGACAATAATAGAATTACCTGCCACCCGTACCGGTACGATCTAACCCATTTTGGTACGGTTTGAAACACTGCGTTTCGATACGCATCTCCCCGTACTGGTACGCCCAACGATATTAACGAACTTTGAAAATACATTGTGGATCGTACCGATACGGCTAGTGGTGTTTCGGTACACGGGATTTAGTTTAAAAAGCATATTCTAATGGCTGAAACCCGTACCGGAACACCCCCTCCTGTACCGGTACGCTAAGCCAAAATAGCCTGGGCGTATCGAAGCACCTAGCACCCGTATTGAAACCATGTGCCTGATAGTACCCAACCGTACCGAAACGCCAAGCAGCGTACCGATACGCCTGTGCATTTCTGGTTCGATTTAGCTTAGTAAGCATGCCTTTTAACCATACAAATCACCCTAACAAGCCCCAAACGCATAACCAACATATTCCAATGATCATGGCGCAATCGTTCATGACATAACATCAACTTTTCATGGCATTGTTCATTAAAATCAATCTATAGGCATGCATACTAATTTTTCATCCAATCAACATTCCAAAATGTAAACCATCACCAAAAACAAACTTTAGAGGCCATTTACAACTCAGGAGCAACTAGACAATCATGCTCAAATAGGGAGTTCAACAAAACATCTCCCAAAACCAAAACAAGTACCTCATTGCCTTTATTCTTATAGTCTAATCCAAAACATACTTTGATAGTCAAATCTTGCTAGGATCCCATTGCTTCTTGCTGCCTCCCGAGACCTTAGTTCTCTACATTGATGGACAAAGAGAGTATAAGCACACCAGGCTTAGTGAGGAGTGCTCAAATGCAACACACCATCAATGTATTTAAAGCCATTTTCCAATAACACATTGTAATTCCCAATTCAAATAATATTTTTCCAACATATAAAACATCATGCCTTTAAAACCATGCACTTAAACACCTTTAAAACCAGAATATTAAACCATATGCAATATGTATCATTTACCAACAACAAAATCCCATTGCTAACCTCAATTTAAGCCTTCCCATGCATAATAACCATATGCAGAGCTTAAAGAGTAAACATGTATAAATCACATTATACAACATAAACCTTCCAATGATACATTAACAATTATATTGGCATACAAGTCATCATTAAATAAGTCCAGTACCAAAAGAGTTCATCGGATACACGGATTCAACAAGTGTTCAACCAACACTTCAAGTTATCTCAATCGAAATAGCGATACAATAACAATCGTGGTACATTACCAACCGGATACTTATACAACACTTGAGGACACCAACCCCTTTCATCAGTTAGACGCTTAATCCACTAATGGGAGTTTTCAGTACTATTAAACCCCTCTACCGTTAGGGTACTCGGATGGAGTTTTTGGTGCACGGATCTAAACCCCTCAACATCCAAGGCGACTTATTATAGTGCGCTCAATCCTATGGCTGGCCAACTATATCCGATAACAATTTTAAAACCACATCACTTGCCAATATAATTAACCATTTACCTTTTACCTCACTATTTTAGCAAGCATTCATCAAACCATTATTCCAAAGCAACATCACATGTTTTAACCACAAGTATAAACCACATACTTACAAGGAACACTTACCATATGCATCCTCCAGCATTTCATGCTTAAAAATAGTATTTCAAATACTTTAAAACATGCTTAACAGAAGATATCATGTAGTTCAAAACAAGTGCATAAAACCATTTCAATTTAGCACGACCGAGAGAGGAAAACCACATTTACTTACTTCCGAGTTTAAACCAGCATATCATGCTAAGTTTAAACTCCCATAAGCCACATTTAAAACATTCCAAAGCTGGAATCCACGTTCTCACTCACCGATACGCTAAACCTCAATTTATCGACGCGAAAATAAGCGCCTGAAGCCTCCAACACTTCTCCAACCACTTCCGGATCAACTTCCCCTGCTTTGACCACAACACAACAGATGATCAATGCATTCAAAACACTGCAACAACAAATCCTCTCTGATTTCCACAATCCCCTCAAGATTACCCATTCACAATAACCGAAATCATCATCCAAACCTTCCCAAACACAACCCAGCCACAACCTAACAATATAACACCATTTTTATCAACAATTAACAACTAGAAACAGAATCAAATCAACCTAACACCTCCAGAAATCCAACAACCACCAAAACACCCCAAGAACACAAAACTTGCAACCTAAACAAATAGAGATTCAAGAGTTTTCGGGATTCCATTGATAAAATCGACTTAACAACATCATTATACATCCAAAATATAATCAAAACAATCCATAACACTGGAAAATTAGATTCAATACGAATCCTTCATTATTTCATCAATTTTACCCAATTAAATCCATATTTAAACACAAAATCAGATTATAAATTATAAATCAAGGATAAAATACTTGGGAATATCAATAAAGAACCGTTTAACAGAGGATATCATGGACCTTACCCCTGTTATGTGATTTCTCCCTCAATTGGCTTGTTTAAAGCTAAGAAAACATGAGATTTCCATGAGATTTTGTAAAACAAAGTTGAATAAACAAGTACTCATCAAAAATCTGAGTAAAAGAAACTCTCACCTCTGGTTTTTGATAAAATCTTGAGTGTTTGGCAGAAAAGAAGTTGAAAGAAAGAGTTAGGAAAAGTTATGTAGATTTCTTTCAAAAATCAATAACTAACTTTTTAATCTTTAACCCTTCTTAATCATCCTTTTAAAACACATGTTTAAAATGAGTTAATTGAAGGGATAAACCACCAGCAAACACTTGGTAATTTAACTCCTTAAGGATTCTAAGAATTTGACCCTTTTCATTTTAGTCACTTAAAAACAGTTTTCAAAAATTGCATTTTGGTCACTAACCAAAATGTCACATTTCTAAATTCCATTTACCAAAACTGATTCCACCAAAAATCATTATATAATAAAAGATGATTTTTTTTACTATTTTTCCATATTTTTATCTTACCGAAAAATATACGGTCCCGAATTCGACTCAAATTTCTAACCCGGTCCACCAGACCGTCTAATAACCCCAAAACCGCTAAGCCCAAAAACTGGGGCGTTACAAATGCAGCCAAGGGAATTAAAAAGCTTTAAGGTAAAATAGAGAAAAGCCTTTGCCCTCGGCCACCCATTTCTATAAACTTTGCATGAGAAGAATAAAAGAAAATTTTCTTCTTTTCATTATTTGCTTTCCCTTTTTTCCAATTGAATAAATATTAAAATACCGATAAGTGTTGGATATAGTGATAAAATATATTATATTTCGAACGAGATAATTTATATTTGAACCTTAAAGATGTCGTTATTGAGAAGAGTACCTACAAATTTGACTTATATTGAAACTATTACAATCTAAACACTATTGCCTAAAAAAAGTTGGTGATCAGATCTCGTCTCTAGATATACATGATTTTATCGTTCAACGTAAAATATACATGAAAAATAAAATATAAAGAGTTTAGGTTCGTTGTCCATCAATAATTTAGTCATTTCAAATAGGAGAATGTTTTTTTTGTTGTTGTTGCGTACTCCTGCTTCCTAAGACTTTGTCCTGACTAATTCGGATTGATTCGCGTTGCGCACCAAATTTTGGTGAATGAATCTTCCAATAAAGATTTTCTGCATACATTAGACCTTGAACTCGATACATACTTAAGCTATACTAAACTGATTATCACTTGAACTAACCTGTTGATAGGGAATATTTATTTGATTGACTATATATGCACTCCCTTGCGTATATGTCAAGAACAGTTAAAACACTACTTCCATTGTCATCTAAATAGAAAATAAGAGAAAAGCTCTGCAATTTGTTGAAGCTCGTCCATTCTTTTAAAAGGCAAAGGAAAAATAAAAGGATATGCTTTTGTCTTGTTGATGTGATAAAATATCTTTATTCAAAAATTTCAACGAGGTGACATAAATTTACGCGTAACAATGTATTTAAAAAAATTATGTGTTGCATTTAAATTTTATGTACTAAATTTGTATTTTAAATTTTGTCAACAATTTTTAGAGCAAATGGTTAAAAGTTATAACTTGATATTTTTTTCTCTTTAAATTGTAAGTTCTAGATTTAATATAAACAAAATTTCCCCTTTCTCTTCCTCCTCTTCTTAGGTAAGAATTGCTCAAAAAAATATGTTAAATTTTATGTACTAACTATGATTAGAGATTATACAGAAGATATTAATAGAGTATTTTAACAACATTAAGTAGTTACAAAGAATTATATTTTTCCTTATTATTTAAACGTTTTCTTAAACCATATTTAACTTGATAAGCATACTTTATCATATAGTGGTTTCTTATTATTTAAAAGTATTCGAAAGGAAAAAATGCAACCAAGCATTAAAAAGTTAATTTTATTTCTTAGTGGCCACAAAGTTGAGATTCTTTCTTCTTCTTCTTCTTCGAGCATATTTTAAATCAAAAGCGTATCACATTGAAAAATAATAATTGATATGTTTTGAAGTAAAAAAAATTTATAAATGTTATAATATGTATATGAGATAAGATCCTCTTACACTATATAAAACCTAAAAGTGTTATATTTTTTGGATCGTTAGATAAAAGTAAATATATGGATGAGATTAATTGTAGAAAATTAGAAGATTATCAAATGAAAAGAAAAAAGAAAATAATCTTAGTCGTTTATTTACTCTCATCCAACAGTCTCAGAAAGGTATAAAAGTAATTGAGTTTTACACAATGCAACTGGATCCTAACATTATTTCATTGTCTTTTACACTTTTCTTGAACCGTTGGATGAGGGCAGGGACGGAGCTAGGATCAAGCATCATGAGGGGCAATAATCTATCAAGTTAAGGGTTATTTTTGCCCCTATAGTAGTCTCGGTTTATCAACTTTGTCCCTATTGTATTTTCTTATCAATTTGACCCATGAAGTAGTCAAACTGCATCACCGTTTGCCCTTTGACTAACACTCTAACCCTAATTTCTAAACATCAAACCCTAATTAAAAATTTTATCAATCTAAAGTGATTATGAAACATAAAAGAATTCTTAAACCCTAAACAGTGATACAATTCAACTACTTAAGTGTCAAATTGATGCAAAAATATCATTAGAGCGAAATTGATAAATTAAGATTACTATAGGGACAAAAGTAGCCCTTAAGAGTAAAAAATATTATAATAAGGCCCATTTTCAAAAGTGTTTTTTCGATAAGATTTTTTTTAGCTTGTTTTGAAAAGTGCTTTTAAAAACACCTTAAACTTATTAATTTCAATTTTTATAAAAAGCACTTTTTGAACAAAACTAGTGATATAAACAATATCTAAAATAAATATTTTATATACTTAAAAATATTTTTCGACATTAATATCAAATACTCTTATTTTAATTTAAATAATTTAAAAATATTTTTTAAAACACTTTTTAAATATTTTTTTATATATTTTTCAAAAATAATATCAAACTCTAACCTAAATAACAGTACAATGGATGATGCCATGACTAAAACAAGTCCACGTTACCATATGAACAAATTATAGTGGGCCATGATTGGAAAGTTGGAAGTCAGAAGCACCACCACATGACAAAAATGGTCCCTACGAATATTGACAGATACGGAAAAGGATCGGACGGTAAATTAAGAAGAGGACAAGCTAGACCGCTAAGGTAGCTAACCGTAATTTTAGAAGACGACAAAAAGAGTAGATAATAAGATTAGATGGTTATTTTTTTTATCATTCTATTAAGATAAAAAGTACTATTTGTATCTATTTTAAATATTATATTTACCTATTTAAACTATTCTCATATATATATATATATATATATTTTATATTTGAACTCACCTAAAGACTAAACAAATTTAATTTAGGTCACATGAATAAAATACATCACTATTTACTATTGATATCACCTTTTGAATTTAATTAGATGATAAATTTAAAAAAAAACACGAATTCTAAAAATATCTCGCTTGTTAAAAACTATTTAAAAATAATATTATATCAAAACTTTTTTGAAAATTAATATTTATTTCACTTATATTTTGAATGAAAAATTATCCTATTATCATTTACTAATTTTTATAAATATAGTTCTATTTACCATATAATGACCGCAATAAAATCTAATTATTTATACTGTGTGAATTTTAATGTATATATATATATATATGTATATTTATATGAAACTTTCATTTTTCTAACAATATTTACTTGTACATTTAAATATATTTTATCTCTGTATTGTACTAACAATAATGTCAAATAAATTAAACTTAATCGGTTAAAAATAACTAATTTAATTGTGAATGACAAAATATTTTTTACATGAATAATAAAATACTACTCTTATGATCACTTTTGAATTTACCAAGTAATATCTCCTTCTTTGAAGTTAACAATGATTTTTACGACTATTCAAAAAATTATATAAAAAATTAAAATACCTTTTTATTGGCAATTTTATCCAAATATGGCAACTGGTTTTTCCCCTCAAATATTGTACATGTTAGATTATTTCTCAATCTATAGCATTTGCTACAATAAGTGTGAAATCGATGGGAAAGAGACTCGACTTCACTGTTCATCAACTGTTCTGACTATTTTTAAGTTAAAATATTGAAGACAGAGGAAAAGGATTCCGACTTTAGTATAAAACTCTATTCAAAATCGGATTGTAATACATTCGACTTCAATTTTTTATTCATAAAAATGGATTTTACTGTTCAAAGTCAGAGTGTAGTCTATCCGACTTCACATTCACTGTAGCAATAACAATATTTTAAGAAATAATCTGGATGATATCATACTTTGGGAAAAAAATTGACAGCTATATTGCTGTCATTTCCACCTTTTATTTATAAAACTATATTTTTTCACAAGGGATTTTGAAAATAGTAATGATATAGACGGGGAGATGACAACAATATGGCTGTCAATTTTTTTCTAAAGTATGGTACCACCCAAATTACTTTCTAGAATATTGTTATTGCTACAGTGAAAGTAAAGTCGGATAGATTACACTCTGACTTTGAACAGGAAAATATATTTTTATAAATAAAAAATTAAAGTCGGATGGATTATAATCCGACTTTAAATAGTATTTTATACTAAAGTCGAAATTCTTTCTCACCATCTCTAATATTTTAATTTAAAAATATACCTAAAACAGTGGGTAAACAGTGAAGTTGAATCATTTTTTACCGATTTTATTTTTACTATAGTAATTATTATAAATTAAAAAATAATCTAACATGTACTATATTTGAAGGAAAAAAAAATCAAGTGTCATATTTTGAGTAAAGTTACCGATACAGACAGATCAAGACAATTTTTTTTTTTGAACAAAGACAGATAAAGATAACTTGAAAGAGAGCAGTAGAGGGCTGTAGTCGTTGGATGAGTATGACGTAACATCATGACAGGTGTACGGTTGTTATTTAAGCTCTATCGTCCCTCCCGGTCTATAAATTCAAAGGTCTTGCTTCCCCAGAAACTCATTCGTCTTCTTCTTCGTAGCGTCTAATTTGAATCCAAATCTCTTCAACTTTTTTTGTTCACTCGGTGAAAAATGTCTTGCTGCGGAGGAAACTGTGGCTGCGGATCCGGTTGCAAGTGCGGCTCTGGTTGTGGAGGGTAATTCAATTTCCCTTTTCAAAGCCTTCATTTCCATAAAAAAAAAATCCCCCTTTTTTGTTTCAAAATAAATTTGAAACTCTCTTTTCCCTTGAAGGGTCTGTTTATAATCGTTTGTTGATTTTCTGTATACAGATGCAAGATGTACCCAGACATGACGGAGATGGGTTTTGTCGAGAAATCCACAACCGAGACTCTTGTTCTTGGCGTGGCACCCCAGAAACCGTACGTATAACAAAGATCAAAACAAGAAAAAAAATAAAAAAGGAGCGAAATTTTGGTTTTGAAATCCTTTGTTTAATTGATGCAGGCACTTTGAGGGATCTGAGATGGGAGTTGGGGCTGAGAACGGCTGCAAGTGTGGAGACAATTGCACCTGCAACCCTTGCAACTGTAAATGAGAGTAAAAAAGAGAGGCCTTTCTCTTTTTAACAAATAATTCTTGTTTGGAGTTGTGTGTTTTCTGGGTTTGTTAGAATAAAGTGGCCAATGTTTGCTTGTTTATAAGCAAGTTTCCATCAGGGATTTGCTTGTAAAGGCCATGGTTGTTTCGTGTGTGTGTGTGTGTGAAAATATTACAGTGGTGTAACTGTAAGCATCTATGTAATCTGAGGAGATATTATGAATATATCTATGTTTTATGTAAGGGCGTGGGTTTTCTCATGAATGAAAAGAAATCTGCTTTGTCTTTCTCTTTGTTTAAAGATGTTTTTTTCTTGGAATCTTCAATGTGTTCCTTTTCTTGGACTGTTTGGAAACGAAGAAAATAATGGATTTGGGACTTGGATGAGGGCATTCTCAAAATTAGAGTCTATCCAGGGATGATAAATGCGGGGAGGGTTTTGGCCCCTCCGTCACCGATATGAAATTTAAAAGTTTAATTTGATTATATTAAAGCTCGAATTTAATATATTTTATAGTTTATTTGATTTAATATAATAAAAATATAATTTGACTGGCTTTTAACTTTTAACAAAAATCTAATTAAATCAAACTTATTCAGAAAATTTAATAAAATACTAAATATAATATATATAAAAATATAATAAACGTATGTAAATATATTGAGGTGAGGTGAAGAATTTTTATTTTAAATATGACTCGCCGACTCAATTAAAAAAATCGTCCCGAACTCGAAATTCATGAAAAATAAATTTAAACGGGACGCATCGGATTGAATTCGGGTAGTTTTGTCATCCTTAATGTATATAAATATATTATGTTTGATGGTCCGAAATTAAAATTCATCTATTTCTAGAACAATTCAAATAAGCTCTACTTGATCAAAACTCGTAATAATTCAATTGAAAATGTTTAGAATGAAATGGGAAAGAAGCTAGACTTATTAATCAAATTCGAAACAACTTAAATTTTTAATATCCTGTAAAATTTAAAATCCGATTCTGATCGACGTTATTTAAAATCATACCGATCAACAGTTTATTTGTTCTTTTCTTTCTCCGATTTTGAAGGTGAAAAATTATTGATCAATAATGGTTTTGAGAGCGAGCTCTGCAAATTTGATTTGGCACTGAAAAAGAGAGGCAACTAAACAGTACAGGGTAAGTTTATGGTAAACGGTACTGTTTCCTTTATTTATGCGTTTCCTGTAATATATATATATATATTAATTACTTTCAAAATATTGTTTTTTTTAAATCATGTTTGAAACTAAAAATAATAATAAATATTTTTTAAAATACGTTTGAAAATACATAACATTTAAAATTTTCAGTTTGTGTTTGAGTTAAACTTATAATTTTAATCTTTATTTTTATCATATATTATGTATTTTACAATTTATAAAATTATGCTTTTTTATTAAGACATAATTAAATGATTAATAAATTATTTGTGTGTTTTAAAAACTCATATCTCATAATTTCAATATCATTGGAATGTATATTTTTTTATCGTACAACATGATGTTTGAAAATTGAAATGATCATTTGTCTTTTCAAAGGTATATTTTTTATGGTGTTAAAATATTAAATCATGAACCAACAAGCGTTGGGTGTAATGGCCAGGTACGTTGGTCTCTCAGTGAGAGAACTCGAGTTCAAACTTTAGCTATTACATTGTTGGGAGGGAGAGACATTAATCCCGAACATGGACCATAAAATAGACATAGAATTTATCAAAAAAATTAAATCGTGGATAGCTCGTTTGTTTGAGGAGAGGCGTAATGCCAAAAATACGCTCCTTAAGTTTGACTGGATAGTCACTTTAGCTCTTATTCTTTTTTGAAGCACTTTAACCCTTAATGTTTCATTTTAGGCTAACATGATCTTTCCGTTGATGAAAAAATATTAGTTAACTAACAGAAAATGACTTGAAATGACGTGACAAACCTACATGGCAGTGCACACTAACATATCGGTGTCATATAAACAAATATGCTGGCTAAATAGAATGACACATCATTCAAAAAGCGATTTTATAAAATTATTTTTTTCTAATAATGTGTCATTTTGTTAAGTCATTTCAAGTTGTTTATCATGAGTTGACCAATAATTTTTATCCACATATGGGCCATTTGATCCAAAATAAAAACATTAAGGGTTAAAGTACTTCAAAAAAAAAAAAAAACATGAGCCAAAATGATTATCCAACCAAATGCTATGAGCATTTTTGGATATTATGCCTTATTAAAACGCGATCCTTAATTAAAAAATGGTTGACTTATTGTGTATGCGACAAATTGTATTTTAAATAAAAATAATATAATATAATTCAAATCTAGAAAATATAATAATATTATATTTTTCTCACATGTTTTTCCAATAGTCATAATCAATCTTTTGTTTCCCCTTATAATCATTTAACTTAACTCGTTTTTAAAAATAAAATAAAATCTTATAGATAGCTCATGTTACATCCGTCTAAAACCATCATTCAAGTGCATTGATCTAACGCTAACTAAGACAAAGGCCTAATCTTCAAAATATCATTCGAAAAATTATCCCTTTACAGTGAACTTGTCACGCACGCTAGTTTCAACAACTAATAAAAAATATTTTGTATTAATTTAATTAATTAAAATATGATTAAATAAATCTTAATTGAGACTCGTTGGGTATAAAGACGAGTTCAACTTAATTAAAATTAATGATTTTTCAAAACAACGAGATTTTTTTATAATCATACATTTTTATTAAATGGACAAAATGAAAAAAAAAACTAACTATTACGAATTCACTTCGCATCTTCTATATAGTGAATAATGAAAATAAAAAAAGACTATTAAAAACTAATTTTGAGATTTAACCCCATAAAATGAAAAACAATGTTAACATTAGCTTATATATACATAGTTACAGTGTTAGCTTTTATTTATTATCAATGTGGGGTTTGTAGCTAAATTTAGCTCCAAAAATCCCACATTGATAATAAACAAAGGCTAACACTCTAACTAAGCTAATGTCATTTTTTTTTGGCAATTCATTGAGTTAAATTTTAAATTTGGTTCCTAATAATTCATTTTTTTCCATTTTCGTTCTTCAGTACATAAAATATGCGAAGTGAATTCCTAATAATTTAATTTTTTTTCATTTTCATCCTCCAGTAAATGTACGATTTATAAAAAAATTTAATTAAAACTCGCAATGCATGTTTGGTGAGTTTCAATTAAGATTTAATTAACCACACCAAATTAATTTAATTAAAAAATATATAATTTTTTTAATTCGTCAGACATACTATGCAAGCAAATATTATTAAAACATTTTTTTATTGAAACTCGCTGGACGTGTGCATCGACTTCATTGTATGGGTACTAATATGAGAAATAATTTTTTCAGGTGTTATTTTAGGGATTAATATTTTTAAATGTGGTATTTTAGGGATTGTGCCCAAGACAAATGGATTCGAGTGGGTCATGTAAATTTGTTGGTTAGTTCCGGGTGCAGCAGATCTAAAAGACATTAGATAATATTCTAAGTTGTGTTTTTATAATTTTTTATAGAATTTGATACTTTATCTAATAACTTAAAATATTACAAAAAATAAATATTAAAATTTATAAAAAAAATATAAAAAAATAATTTAAAATATTATTAAAAAATTAACATTTTAAATTTTATTTTTTTTTAAGCTTATCAATTTTTTTTAGCCGGACACAAAGTTTGTCGTAAGTTAAACTTGGCCAAATTTGTTGCAGGATCGGACATTTGTACTGCGTTTGTTTCAGTAGTCAGTACAATAATAAATGTACTGCACTAATAATGATTCTCGAAAACTTTACTGCACTGACGAACCAAAAAAATATATGATTTGTAGAATGTTTAACAACTTCGGCCCCATCAATCATGTCACTACAAGTTTTGTTAATTTCGATGGATATTGAAAATAACACAAATTAAAAGGGAATTGAAGATAAAATGTTACTATAAACTTGTATAAGCTAGTAACATTTTTTATAGACAAGTTTGTTTTAAAAAATAAAATTCGTTTATTTTTTTAAATATATATTTTATTAATTATTTTATGCCACATATATTATTAATAAAATGTAAATAATTAATAAAATAGTGAAATTTATTATTAATATAAGTGAAATAAAATCATCAGTAAAATTTATAAAGAAAAAAAAAAACAGATAATTTTTGTTATGTGTTTAAAGTCTGAATTTCCCAAAGTCCGGGTGATAAAGAATTTGTAATTTGACATGCAAAGATTTCACTTGATCATTTAGGACTTTAGTTAAAAAAATTCATGCAAGATAATTAGCGTGTATGTAATTTAGTTTAGTTAGTAAATGATATTAATTATTGATTGAGTTTAGTTTAATTGACATTATAATATATAGAGAACGTGAGATCAAGCGTGTTTAAACGTTTTATATCTTCTTGTTTATAGTTTAAAAGAGATTTGAATAGTATAAATATTGTACTAAAATTATATGTCCAAAATTTTTGATTTTAATTACCTTGGTCATTTTAGAAATGAAACTAGATTAGAAATCTTCCTGATAGACTGAGAAGTCAACAACCATGTTTAGACTGGAATTTCACTTAAGACAGGAGTCTTCATCAAATATATATAGGGATATAATCCTCTTACACTATGTAAAATCTGAAAGTTTTATACTTTTTTGAACCATTAGATGAAGGTAAATGGATGGATGAGATTAACATTAGAAAATATGAAGATTAGCACTTGAAAAAAATAAAGAAATAATCTGTCATTTATTACCATCATACAACGGTCCAAAATAAGTGTAAAAGTAATTGAGTTTTACATTGTGTAAGTGGATCCTAACCCATATAGGCATATGATCCTCTTACACTATGTAAAACATAAAAGTTTTACACTTTTTTTGGACCATTGGATGAAGGTAAATGGATGGATGAGATTAACAGTAGAAAATGTGAAGAATATCACTTAGAAAAAAAAGTATAGATTTAATTTCAGCCATCCATTTAGCCCATCTAACAATCCCAAAAACATGTAAAACTTTAAAACTTTTACACTGTGTAAGTGGACAATAACCCATTCAATAATCTAATTCAATTACAATGTAGTAGTATTTCAATCCGATTTCAAATTTGAATAAACTCAAGCTAATCTACAAATTATATTGTTTGAGCCCGAGTTATTTAGAAAGAGCAACTCCATCATTTATATTAGGATCACTCAATAAATTCTACTAATATGTATTTTATCTTATTATTTTCGTAATAATTAAAACTCTGTTGTTTACTTTCTTGCAGACTACTCAGTTGACAGATTCAAGTCATACCTGTAATCACTCATTTTTATCTAGTTTGTAAATATTATGTTAATAAATTAGTATAATAATTAACATATTTATTGCATATATACGTATGATATTATCATGTGTGCTTAGTATATACGTGTTATTAATATATACGTAATATATATGTGTGATGTGTGTGAATGCATTTATAGTGTATGTATTACGTATGTGTACGTATTCATATGTGTGATATATGCTTGTCGTATGTATGTTTGCATGTCAAGTATGCTTTAATTGTTTGTATAATGTGTATACTTAGGTTAATTAAGTGTGCGAACAATTATAGGTATACATGTACTATGTGTTTGAATGTTACGTGAGATACAGGTTAATTACGTGTATGATTATATGCATGTGTGTTTGTATAGTATATTAATTAAGAATGTGTTACATATATTAAGGTTTGCATGTTTGTCCGTACGTTATACGTATGTGTGTCCATATATGTATGTATGCGTGTATATTGTATTATCGTATTCCTATTATTACTGATGAGCTTAAATAAAATAAAATCCAAAGATACTTTAAATCTATAAATAATTCAGTCTAGTCTCGTATATAACCTAAAACCCAAAAAATTAACTAATATTTACATTACGACCCATTCGGCCGAGCCAGCCCAATCCTATTGACTAAAAACCCTATAATCTGACTTAATATCCTTTCATCCTTTGCAGCCGCCATCATCTTAGCCGTTGGATCAAGATTTGATCCAAGGCCCAGATCAAAGGGAACGCATCCAGTTGGCGCCCGTGTGATACACCTGAGGGGGCCCTTCAGTTCTCACGCGCGAGACCGCTCAGCTGCCACCCGCCACGTGGCACTATCTAGTGCTTCCGCAGATTGATCTCGATCGTCCAAACTCCAAGCAATACTAGCGGTTGGATCAGATCGGATCCAACGGCCAGAAATGGATCTGGCAGAATGAGCCCTTCCACTGTGTCGCCGTACGACCACCCTACCGACTCTCACCAAACGGACGTGCACCAGACAACAAAAATCAATGAAAAAAAGATCTATCAGCAATCAAATATACAAAAAATATATGTATTTTCTTTCTACCAAACAAAAAATGAGCATATATGTATTATGAACGACCCTTTTGTACTCAGTTCTTACTGGATCGAAAATAAAAAAACAACAATCAGTTTCAAAGAAAAATACAGAAAAGTCTCCAGTGGTATTTATTTTCCCTTCTTCTCTCATGCATGCATTTTTCAAATAAGAAAATATAATAATAAAAAGGGGAAAATATTCGAGTCTTACCCTTGCCGCCGGTGGATCTCCCTTTGTCAGCGATAAGCTCCGTGTGGTGAGTCGGTCAAAAGGGGACTTTTTCTTTTCAGTCCCAGTTTATAAAAAATAAAAATGCTTTCGCTTCGGATTTTTAGATCTAAGTAAATAAAGGGGCTGATTTCAAAAATATGAGTTTGGGATTCGAGTTTTAGAGAAATAACGGGTCTTTTGGGGTTGTTTTGAAGCTCGCTGCCACAGGTGAACGGCGGCCGGCGGTGACCAACGACGAACGGCACGGCCGTAGATGGCTAGTTTCTAGATTTTGGGAGAACCATTTCAATTTTATTAAAAATATAGAGGATTTGTTTTATAAAATAAACTTTCAAAATGGCAAAAATTTGAAACCATAACTAATAAGGTCTATTTATAGACTTTTAATTTTAAAAAATGGTAAAATTACATCATAAGGACTCCCGTCCTTTTTGATTTTTCACTCCAGGCTTGCCGCATGGTCCAATTGCAAATCCAGTCCTCTCATCTTTTTACTTCTTTTCAATTTCGTCCCATAATTATTTGAAATAAGATCTCAGATGGTAAAATTACACCTTTAGCCATCCCGCGTTTATGATATTTTCAACCCGAGCATGCCCCTTGGTTTTATTACACGATCAATCAGTACAAGTTTCGTTTGGTTCTAAATTAAGTCCTAAATTGCGTTTTTTTTATTCAATTTATGTTTTTCTGTTTTGATTTTATTTTATTTCGGTCCTTTATCATATGTTTTTTTATTTTATTTCAAATATCCAGGTTTTAATATTTTTTGGTATTAGTATGATTTGTGCTGTTTTTTTTGTATGAATTATGTATATAGATTTGTTGTCCTTTTATATCATGTTCCTTTCTTTTTCATATTCATTACCATGATAATACATCATTAGGTTGCTTATTCATGTCTTATATATGTTTTCAAATGTTTTTTTTATGTTGTATCCCATGTGTTGTTTTAGTATGTGTTTTTTTTTTTTTTTTTTTTTTTGTAAAATTCGTATTTTATGTTTTAATATCATGTCAATGTAAATTGTATGTTTTATATTTTGCTTTTAAAGGTTGCATAATGGAATATAAATTGTCAATGCGGTACCCTTTTATCCGAGTATAAACGGGGCCAGTATCAGGCGTAGTGATGGTGGTTGGGCGTTTCTTTCGGATAATAGGGCCTTTAAAATTTACTCGCACTTATAACCAAATTTTAATTTAATCGCCACTTTAATCTGGAAAGTTTAATATTAATAAAGCGATAATTATTAAAGTACCAATTTTGGGTGGTGTGGGGGTGCTAATCATTCCCCATCCGTAACCGACTCTCGAACCCAACAGTTTCCAAATCTCTGGTTTTGCAGTGCCCGACCTACCTTAGTGGCCGGTGGTGAATCCATTTTTAAAAAATAAAATACAGTTTTTGTAAAACTCTCACGGGAGATTTTTTAAATACCCGAAAGACCCTAAACACCCATAAAACCTCATTTTTAGTGAAATTTAAAGGAGGAATATCGTTACAGATGGTTACTCTACCGTTGGGGACAATTTTTTGTTTTTCAAAAACAAATGAGAGTCAAGTTTTTTCAAAATAATTACCGCTTTACTAGTATTGGAAGTTTTGGATTAAAGTGACTATCAAATTAAAATTTGGTTATAATTGCGCGTTTATTTTAACGCATTTAAAATTTGGCATGTAAACCCGTCCTTTTTAAGTGGGGAAAACGCTAATGCTTTTGTGAGGATATCGTTCCTCCGTGTAGGCCTAGCAAGTACCTTCGGGGCTCGAGTACCTTATGCTTTCGTAAGGATATCATTTTTTCGTGCAGGCATAAGCGAATGGGTCCCCCTGAATTGAACCCAGTTGAAAGGAGCCTATAATGGGTGATGATCGGGGGCCTTGCTACCCTTAGTAGGGGACAACAAGGACAATTCAGATACCTTCTAGCACCAAAACTGCATGTAGAGAACATAAAAGACTCACCCTTTTAGAGCCATGTGAATAACCTAGGTGTTTTAGATGAGATGTAAATAGGGTTGTTTTGTTTGTTTATTGTGTTTGATTTGCCCTTTATTTATGTATTTATTGATTTTAACCGGCACTAACTTGTTTTCTTTTTTGTTCTTGTTTTGTTTTTGCATATATCATCACATTCACATTACATATGGATATTGATTCCCGAGTGGTTTCTCCCTTAATAGAGATTGTTCATGATGGACCAAGGGTTCTTTGACCTGACGATAGAGGGTTCAGTTCCAGAGTTCCACCCTGAGGCTAAATCGGAGATAGTAGAAGAAGGATCATTCAGAGACTTCAGGTCAGATTCGACAAGCAGTGTCAGTTATGGTGACGAGCAAGGTGGAATACAAGAATTAAGAAAGCAAATGGTCGAGATGATGAACCAGATAAATGCTATGATGAAAGGTAAGCAACCCGTCAAACTCAGAGAAAAATTGATCTAAGATCAGAATGCAGAACAGAATGGTCAGAATGTCAAGATAGACAACACCGTTAAATACGACAAGTTGAATCATTTTGTGATCAATCTCAAGAAACAGACAGGCGGCACATCTGGGGCCGAGACCCAGAAAACAGAAGCAAAACTAGGAGCAGCCCGAGAATCAAACAACGTAAAGAGGCATTTTCCTATACCTATGAGATACACCGAGCTACTTTCGTTGCTTATTGAAAGGAATCTTATCATACCAGTGAAGTCTGTACCAAAGAGACCTCCTTATCTGAAGGGTTACAACAGTGTATCCGGTGCAACTACCACATAGGGGGTTCGGGTCATCACACTGAGAACTACGAAGCCCTGAAGAATAGAGTTCAAGATCTTATCAGGATGGGAGTTTTAGGTTTCGAGGACGGACAACCCAGATTCTATAATGAGCCAGCCAATGCCCGAGGGGCAAAGTCGAAGAATGGTCAATGCTCAGTTCGAGGTTTAGGTAACACAGAAGTGGGTCGCCCAAGTAAGACAAATTTAGGAGCCGAGAGTAAAAGTATATTACAAGATGAACTTGCATTCGAGTACGGCCAGCTCAAGCAGGAAATGTATGATCCGAGTAAAATACCAAAGGGTATACAAGACGAGTACCAGAAGTTGCACTTGGAATTCAAGAATGCCGGTTTGGGTGACACATCTGAAGAATGGGTTAACAACATGATCCAGCTGAATAACGATTTGGAAGGTTGGAAGCAGAAATGCAAGACTAGTAAAAATCAAGCCAAATCATTGTCACAGAAGCTAAAAGAAGCTGAGAACCAACGCGATGTCCTCCAAAGTGAGTTAGAAAGCAGTTTGGCCATGGACGAGATCCTGAAATCAAGTCTATACTAGAAACGAGAGGAATATCAAGCCATTCAAATAGAAAACGCAACACTCAAAGAACAGATAGAAAAGCTCAAGACTTCTCTACCTACCAGCGAGATTCGTGCCGAAGCATACACGCAGACCGGTTATGAAAGTTTCAAAGAAGTAACTATCAAGCTACAAAAGGCCGAGCAGAAAATGCATGAGAAAGGCAAAGACATAAAGATTGTTATGACTCAAGCGCGACAAGAGGCCCAACAGGTAGCAGACGTAGCTGACGCAGCCGCGCCGATAAGTTAGAATATGGATCCAGCATTGGACCGTGAAGGAAAGCTAACGGGACTATTGAGTGAGGTTAAGAAATTAGGAGATAGAGCTCACCGCTATCTGTAAAATCCTAATACTCGATGTAATGAAAGCTTTTGGTTTGAATGAAAGATGTTCTATTGGGACAAATCACTTGCGGAATCAATACTTCATTGCATTCATGCATTGCATTTGCATTACATCATTTGCATTGTTTAATAATTTTATCATTGCATGGCACTTTATCATTTAATTTTTGGGGGTTCGATGGTAGAACTAGTTGAGAAAATGGAACGAACTAAGGAGTCGAAGCTTGACTTGCTAGAAGAAAGAATCGAGAATGAGCTAAATAAGAAAGAAAAATGAATATTTTCAATACGAGAGAACTTTGTCTAGTCCCTGATTTGGTTATTCCTCCGGATTTCATAATTTCCAAATTTGCGCTGTATGACGGAACTAGCTGCCCGAAGGTTCACTTGACCATGTTTTGCAGAAAAATTGAGGGATACATGAAGAATGAAGAGTTGTTAATCCACTATTTCCACAGTAGCCTGACATGACCTACAACAGTGTGGTATAACCGTTTAGCAGAAACCAAGTTCGGTCATGGGGTGACCTTGCTAATGTCTTCTTGAGTCAGTACAAATATGCTTTAGACTTAGAGCCCTGTCGTCAGTTTCTTCAGAACGAGAAAATGAGACCAAATGAAAGCTTTGGGGAGTATGCACTAAGGTGGCGATGTTCAGCAGCCCAAGTTCAGCCTTCTATAGCAGAATAAGAGTTGACTCCCCCGTTTCATGCAACACTTCCATCTCATTTCTTTGATATGATGTTGGAGAAATCAAGAAGCAGATTCAAGGATTTTATGATGATTGGAGAGATGATATAATACGCAATCCAATAAGGAAAATTATGGTCTAAATCTAAGGACTGAACTGAAGAGAAGGTAGATGAAGACAAAGAAGTAAATGAGTGTCACCTCTAAAGTTCTCATGGCCGTAAAAGAAGAAGACGTACTGACACTTCGGGATCATCAAGGAAAATTCCTCGGACAAGTGCAGATTTGGAAGTGTTCGGAGTATCTATATCAGATATATGGCCTCATTTGGTAGAAGGTCGTTATCTAGTTCCCAGTCCGATAAAGATTGCACCTGATCCATCTGCCCATAGCTCGAGTAGCATATATGAATTCCACATGGGGGCACCGGGGCTCCCACTAGAAAGTGCGGACCTCTACTGGAGGAGATTAAGAAGCTAATCAATAATGGGACCTTGACACAAAGACTGATCCAGCAGTGGAGAACCAAGGAGGATGGGTAAGTTCACATAGTGCTAAGAAAGCCAGAGATGTCTCCGCATTAGAAGACTTTCTTGAAGTAATACAAGGACCACATTTTCTACCTATGGCCCACATGTGATAAAGATCTTTTGTGAAGGGGCATGCGTCATGTTTGTTGATTTTTATTCCAATGAAGAACCCATTTTGCTTAACATACAATATTCTTGAAAACACACAGATGTGTATATTTTATCACCGTTGTAGGTCACTGGATATCAATTGCAAGATGTGACATTAGTTGGATATTGTGATAACAATGAGGTATGATCTTCCTAACAGACTCTGGTCAGCAAAGCAAGACTACTACTCTTTCGATGACGTTCAAGGACAAAAAAGCTCTAAATGTTAACCATGTAGAGTTGCTTGAAATTGAAACTCTAAGCGTAATCTTCTATACATTAAAGAGTTAACAATCAAAACAGGACATATGTGTGTGAAATAAAATAAAATAATAATATTAGGTAAAAAAACACTTATATGTTCGAACCCTGGTAATAAGATTGTTCGGATAAGAGTGTGGAAATTTTGGGGCACTCCAGTGAAGCAATAAGGTTACAATACACCATCCAAGTCAAGAACCTTAGCTTCATGAATGATGGTAATATTTTCAAATCGTGACTATGCCAAGTAACTTGGGGTAATGTTGTTTGCTCCATCGTTGCCTTCAAGACAAATGACTGTGACGAGTTGATTTCCTCAAAGATAATGATAAACACGTGAAAAAAATAAAGAAAAAGAAAAAGAAAAAATAAGAAAAAAAGAGAGAGAGAAATGAACAATAGCATAAATATAATTAAAAACACACACACACACCTGCCTAAAACTAAATTCCGTGCTCGAGTGGTTAAACAAGTCTACCCTTTTTAGGGCAGAGCAAATAATGAGAATTGAGAAAGAGTAGTATTCTGCAGCAACGTGGTAATCATGAGGATGAACCAACTCATTTGGGAAGACTTCACAGCCTTGAATCGCCACAACATTCAAAATTCTTATGGACTCAAGCTATGCTTGAAATGATCGCTGAACGGTTGAATCTAAGACGCTCTTGCACTTGATATCCAAAATTCATATTCTGTTGATTTCAAGATCCTGTATGTTAATCTAAATGACGCTCTTTAGTGGAATGCCAATCAACAAATTGACAATTTAAAGCAACAACGATTTTCATATATTCCTTCAGAGATGAGATCCAGAACACAAGGTCGCAGATAGTATTGGGCAACCTAACCAGAGAAACGACCCCCACTGTATAAAATGATGATGTTGACAAGAGTATAAGTCAGACAACTCAAGAGCAAGAAGTGAGTTCCAGCTATGATACCTTGGTTGGTTCAAGGAAATGAAGAACAAACCGGGACGAGAATGAGTTCGCAAAATATGTTAGAAGGTAAGGGATAAATGTTGATTCTCCAAAGAGCTAGAGCATAGGGACCGAGAGATGGTTCCTGTCAAGAAGCAGCAAGAAGATTGAATTTAGAAATTAAATTCAGAGCATGGAAGCATTTTGCTCACCCCGATGATAAAACTGACAAATACTCTGAATATTGAGTCCAAGAATTAGAAGATAGCCGAGCTCATGATTGAGTGGGGCAATGCAGAACATGAAGAATGGTAAGAATCCCTACACAAGAATAATATAGAGAGTTAGAACGAGCTTATTCGTGAAGTGGGTAGAGATCCCGAAGAAGAAAGAGAGTTGCTTGTGCAAGAGGGCAATAGTGGGTTTCAATTGATAAAAAAAATATTGGTGAAGATGAAGATCAAAACTCAGCATATTACAAAAAGAAGAGAAATGAAGAAGTCAAAGAATGACTTTTCAGGGCATATGATTTTAAAACATACTTAAAAGAGAAAAAAAAGAAAAAGTGAGAGAAAAAAGAGGGAAATAAACAGAGAAAGAAGAGAAAATGAAAAAGAAAGCATTGCATGCATCATACATATAGAAGCACATCATTTTCTGCTTATTTTAGATAGGTATTTGAAGAATTATCAAAGAGTTTTAAGAAGTAGATTTTATTAAAGAAAGAAAGATCGGTAGCCCTAGTAGCGTGAGGCAAGATGACGGTAGCCATAGTAGCGTAAAGCCAGATATTAAGTCATTCAGGCCATCAGTAAGACCTTCGGGCCACCAGTAAGTATTTCGAGCATAGTGATAAGTCTATCGGGCCATCAATAAGTCTTTCGGGTATGATGAGGCTGCCATAGTAGCGTGAGGCTAGATGACGGTAGCCACAGTAGCGTAAAGCTAGATACTAAGTCCTTTAGGCCATCAATAAGTCCTTTGAGCATGATAATAAGACCTTCAGGCCGTCAGTAAGTCTTTCGAGCGTGGCGATAAGTCCTTTGGGCCATCAATAAGTCTTTCGGGTATGATGCGGCAGCCATAGTAGCGTGAGGCCAGATAACGGTAGCCATAGTAGCGTAAAGCCAGATATTAAGTCCTTCGAGTCAGTAAGTCTTTTAGGCATGATGATAAGACTTTTAGGCCACCAATAAGTCTTTCGAGCATGGTGATAAGTATTTTGGGCCATCAATAAGTCCTTCGGGTATGATACGGTAGCCATAGTAGCGTGAGGCCAAATGATAGTAGCCATAGTAGTGTGAAGCTAGATATTAAGTCATTCGGGCCATCGGTAAGTCCTTCGGGCATGATGATAAGACCTTCGGGCCACCAGTAAGTCTTTCAAGCATGGTGACAAGTTCTTCGGGTCATCAATAAGTCATTCGAGCATGATGCGGCAGCCTTAGTAGCATGAGACCAAAAAGATTGACAGCATTGTTAGCGTGAAAAAAAAGAAAAAGAAAAAAAAAACCCAAAAGGCGAAGATAAAGGTTCTATATATAGGAAAGGCCTATGTTATCGAGCCCCTAGTGAAAGGTTCCATATAGGAAGAGCCCTGACTTTAGAATTTCAAGGAATGACCTAGGTTCCAAGATCAGAAGGTGAAGAAGTTCTATATAGGAAGAACTTATGAGCCTGAAGATTCGGCCGAGGAAAAGCGGAAAGTTCCAGAAGAACACGTGATTTCGAAGCTACAAATAGGGAAGTCGGATAAAAATGAGTGCTTATGGTCTTTTCTTTGTTCTCGTTTCACAAGAACAAGCAAAGAGGGGCAACTGTAATCACTTATTTTTATCCAGTTTGTAAATATTATGTTAATATATTAGTATAATAATTAACAGATTTATTGCATATATACGTATGATATTATCATGTGTGCTTAGTATATACATGTTATTAATATATACGCAATATATATGTGTGATGTGTGTGAATGCATATATAGTGTATGTATTACGTATGTGTACGTATTCATGTATGTTATATATGTTTGTCGTATGTATGTTTGCATGTCGAGTATGCTTTAATTATTTGTATAACATGTATACTTAGGTTAATTAAGTGTGCGAACAATTATAGGTATATATGTACTATGTGTTTGAATGTTACGTGAGATACATGTTAATTACGTGTATGATTATATGCAAGTGTGTTTTTATAGTATATTAATTAAGAATGTGTTACATATATTAAGGTTTGCATGTTTGTCCGTACGTTATACGTATTGTGTGTCCATATATGTATGTATGCGTGTATATTGTATTATCGTATTACTATTATTATTATTATTACTAATGGGCTTAAATAAAATAAAATCCAAAAATACTTTGAATCCATAAATAATTTAGTCCAGTCTAATATATAACCTAAAACCCCAAAAAATTAACTAATATTTACATTACGGCCCATTCGACCGAGCCAGCCCAATCTTATTGAGTAAAACCCCTAGATTATGACTTAATATCCTTTCATCCTTTGCAGCCGCCATCATCTTAGCCGTTGGATCAAGATTTGATCCAACGACCCAGATCAAAGGGAACGTATCCAGCTGGCGCTTTGTTCTACTACCCAGATTATCTTACCTGAGGGGGCCCTTCAGTTCTCACGCGCGAGACCGCTCAGCTGCCACCCACCACGTGGCACTATACAGTGCTTTTGCAGATTGATCTCGACCGTCCAAACTCCAAGCAATCCTAGCGGTTGAATCAGATCTAATCCAACGGCCAGAAATAGATCTAGCAGAAAGAGCCCCACCACCATGTCGCCGTACGACCACCCTCACCGGCTCTCACTAAACGAATGTGCACCAGACAACAAAAATCAAGGAAAATAAGATCTGTCAGCAATCAAATCTACAAAAAATATATGTATTTTCTTTCTACCAAACAAAAATGAGCATATATGTATTATGAACGACCCTTTTGTACTCAGTTCTTACCGGATCGAAAATAAAATAAAACATCAATTAGTTTCAAAGAAAAATACAGAAAAGTCTCCAGTGGTATTTATTTTCCCTTCTTCTTTCATGCATGCATTTTTCAAATAAGAAAATATAATAATAAAAAGGGAAAAGATTCGAGTCTTACCCTCGTCGCTGGTGGATCTCCCTTTGTCGGCGATAAGCTCCATGTGGTGAGCCGGTCAAAAGGGGATTTTTTATTTTCGGTCACAGTTTATAAAAAATAAAAATGTTTTCGCATCAGATTTTTAGATCTAAGTAAATAAAAGGGCTGATTTCAAAAATCTGAGTTTGGGATTCAAGTTTTAGAGGGAAAAATGGGTCTTTCGGGGTTGTTTTAAAGCTCGCTGCCGCCGGTGACCAACGACGGACGTCACGACCGTAGATGGGCAATTTCTAGATTTTGGGAGAACTGTTTCAATTTTATTAAAAATGGAGAGGATTTGTTTTATAAAATAAAGTTTCAAAATGGCAAAAATCTGAAACCATAACTAATAAGGTCTATTTATAGACTTTTAATTTAAAAAAATGGTAAAATTACATCATAAGGACCCCCGTCCTTTCTGATTTTTCACTCCAAGCTTGCCACATGGTCCAATTGCAAATCCAGTCCTCCCCTATACTTCTTTTCAATTTCGTCCCATAATTATTTGAAATCAGATCTCAGATGGTAAAATTACAAAATTAGCCATCCCACGTTTCTGATATTTTCAACCTAAGCATGCCCCTTAGTTTTATTACACGACCAGTCCGTACAAGTTTCGTTTGGTTCTCAATTAAGTCATAAATTGCGTTTTTTGTTTATTCAATTTATGCATTTCTGTTGTGATTTTATTTTATTTTGGTCATTTATCATATGTTTTTTTATTTTATTTCAAATATCCAGGTTTTAATATTTTTTGTAGTAGTATGATTTGTGGTGTTTTTTTTGTATGAATTATGTATATAGATTTGTTGTCCTTTTATATCATATTCCTTTCTTTTTCATATTCATTACCATGATAATACATCATTAGGTTGCTTATTCATGTTTTATATATGTTTTCAAATGTTTTTTATGTTGTATCCCATGTGTTGTTTTATTTTTTTTTTATTTTGTAATATTCATATTTTATGTTTTAATATCATGTCAATGTAAATTGTTTGTTTTATATTTTGCTTTTTAAGGTTGCATAACGGAATATAAATTGTCAATGCGGTGCCCTTTTACCCGAGCGTAAACGAGGCCAATATCAGGCGTAGTGATGGTGGTTGGGCGTTTACTTTCGGATAAAAGGGCCTTTAAAATCTACTCGCACTTATAACCAAATTTCAATTTAATCGTCACTTTAATATGGAAAGTTTAATATTAATAAAGCGGTAATTATTAAAGTACCAATTTTGGGCGGTGTGGGGGTGCTAATCCTTTCTCATCCGTAACCGACTCCCGAACCCAACAGTTTCCAAATCTCTGGTTTTGCGGTGCCCGGCCTACCTTAGTGGCAGGTGGCGACTCCATTTTTTTAAATAAAATATGGTTTTTGCAAAACTCCCACGGGAGATTTTTAAATACCCGAAAGACCCTAAACACCCTTAAAACCTCATTTTTAGCGAAATTTAAAGGAGGGATATCGCTACAATACCAAAATTTTATTATTTTGGTCTAATTTGTGTGAGATTTGACCATACTACCCTAGCAATGTAGTTAGCTTTTTTTAGCATTCTAATTCAATTAAAAAATTAAAAAAATCTTATATACTTGTAGATTACGTTGCTCAAATATGGATCACTTAGGATGAATAGTGTCATCCTCTACTACTAGAATCACTCAACGGGTTCAATGTAACTTTTAGATGTATGAAAATTAAATTTGATGGATCCGATACCCATCAAGCTCGATAGATGGTGTTTTTTTTGTTTAACTACTAGTTCTAATTCATTGACCGACTAATTCAAATTGGATTTTGCAGAGACCTGTAATACCCATTTTTTATCTGGGCCCCAAGTTATATTCGAACCACTTACCCTAGTTAAACTAAATTCAAAAAAAATAAATTAAAATAGCAAAAAAAGGGGCATGCCGCCCCATGCCCTACCTTGCCACGCTTGCATCACCCACATGCCTTGCCAAAAATCAGCAGCCCCATGCCATATATTTTCCCACACTCCACTCAAACACACACATTTTCCATTCCCCTAATCCATTTAAAAAGACCACAAACAAATGGAGAAAGAGGGCTCTCGGCTATTGAAGAAAAAAACGAGACTCATGTTATTTTGAAGACATCACAAATTGAGAAAGAAAAATGAGAGAACTCTTTACTATATTTAGGTTTTGGTATCCTTTTTATGTATGTTTGTGGTATAATCTTTTTTATAATCTAATAGAAATAATGTTTTATTAGTAATCCTTTCATTTATTTTTGTTCTTACATGTTTTTATATATTTTTTATGTTCATATGTTTCTATATGTTGTTAGCATGTGTTTAGATTAATTATTGGTGGTTGTTTAATATTTGTTTTTCAATCTTCTCATCTCTAATATGTTTTCTATCATGATATGTATTTGTTCATGTCTTTTATTTGTTCTTGTATAATTGTTCCTATGTATGTATGTATGTATGTATGTATGTATGTATGTATGTATGTATGTATGTATGTATGTATGTATGGTTTTTAATATATATCTATGCATTACGTCATGTTTATCTATATATATATACCAAGTAATATATATGTATATAATATGTTTCTTTTTTTGTGTATGTTTATATATTATAAAAAAAGAGTTACGTATATGTCTTTATGTAACTTATGTATGTATACAATATTATATCCATAATTTTTATATTATATTTATCATATTTCTTAAATATATATATATATATAATGCGTAACATATATTATTATGTATTTTATTAATTTTTATATTTTTGTATAGTATTCTATTTAATCATTATATACATAAATACCTATTTTTTTTTGTAAAAATAACTTATAAACTATTAACTTTAAATATATCTAGATTTTTTTATAAGTATAAGTATTAAATATCTTGCCTTAATTATTTTTAGTTAGATTAATATTTATGAATGTTAGAATAGTATTTTTTTATGTTAGTATTTATTTATTTATATTTTTATCACATTGTATTTATTTATGTTTGCCATGTTTTAAGTTACATTTCGGATATATATTTTGTCATTACGGTGTCCTTTTATCTGAGCGTAAACGGGGCCAGTATCAGGCGTAGTGATGGTGGTTGGGCGTTTACTCTATAAGATAACGAGGCTTTTAAAATTTACTCGCACTTATGACAAAATTTTAATTTAATCGTCACTTTAACCCGGAAAGTTTAATATTAATAAAGCGGTAATTATTAAAGTACCAACTTTAGGCGGTGTGAGGGTGCTAATCCTTCCCCATCCGTAACCGACTCCCGAACCTAACATTTTTAAAATTTATGGTTTTATGATGTCCGGCCTACCTAAGTGGCCGGTGGCGACTCCATTTTTTTTATAAAACACGGTTTTCCTAAAATCCTGCGGAATAAATATTTTAATACCCGAAAAGACCCTAAACACCTTAAAACCTCGTTTTTTTTAGATCGCTACAGATGGCGACTCTGCTGGAGACATTTTTTGCTTTTTAAATAATTATCGCTTTACTAATATTGGAAATTTTGGATTAAAGTGACTATTAAATTAACATTTGGTTATAGTTGCGCGTTTATTTTAACGCATTTAAAATTTGGCATATAAACCCGTCCTTTGTGGATATCGTTCCTCCGTATGGGCCTAGCAAGTACCTTCGGGGCTCGAGCACCTTATGCTTTAGTGAGGATATCGTTCATTCTTAGGGGCATAAGCGAATAGGTCCCCCTGAATTGAACCCGGTTGAAAATAGTCTATAATGGGTGACGATAGGGGGCCTTGCTACCCTTAGTAGGGTACATCAAGGATAGTTCGGGTACCTCTTAGCACCAAAATTGCATGTAGAGAAAATAGAAAGCCCACCCTTTTAGAGCCATGCGGATAACTTAGGTGTTTTAGATGGGATAAATAGGATTGCTCTGTTTGTTGCCTTATCTACTTCGCTTTTTATTTATGTATCTATTGAGTTTATTCGGTACTAACTCATTTCTTTTTTTATGTTTACTTTACATATACTTTTATTGCATTATCATTGCATGACATTATATCTATTCATTTTGGCATTCACTGCATCACATATCATGATAT